>CAJVPQ010001262.1:0-19271 GCA_910591825.1 Funneliformis caledonium
AATATTAATAAAGGAATCATTTAAAACTTATATCTTTCTGCCTCTTCATGTCTTCATATAGTCTGACGTGATCCCTATACATTATTTATAATTGAGTTTGTCATCTAAATTCTTTAATTAAATTGTTCATAATCTCGTCTTTTAAGTCTTCATACTTAATAGATTTTGTTTAAGTTTAACGCGTAAATTTGGTAAAGTTAAGAGTTAGGCAGATTCTAACGTCTTAACCACAATAAACTGCAGTTAGAAATTTCAAGTAGAGACTTGATAACATAACTACCCTGAGTTGAAGAATTCCATGGTGACAGCATATTTATTATTTTTATTATAATTATTATTTTTATTATTTCTTTTATTTTTATCATTATTATATTTTATCTTCTATTTTATATCTTTATTTTATTATTTTTTATTATTATTTTATAGCTATAGTTTACTAAAATAGTTAGTTTATAACATAGCAAATAATTAGCCATAGCAAATTCATTTTGTATAAATAGAATAACTTTTTGCTTAATTTATAAATTAACTCAGTTGTAAGTTTATTAACTCTTCTACGAGTTTTAAATTATAAATAAAGGAATCAATTTAATCCATAAAAATTTACTTTTCTCTTCAACATTATTCCTTATCTAGGATTTATTGTAATACCTTATACTAACTTGCTATTGAGTTCATTATTACAAGTTCAACTAATCTATCTTAAATTCTAAGATGTAATAAATTGTTGAATTGATTCAAATATAACGAATACCTGTAGGACTTAGAGAAAATCCTAAGATCAGAAACTCCAACGTGTAGAATCAACTACTGCAGCCTTTTAACTTAGACATTAAGATAAACTGAAAACAAACCTGATGATAATATATAGTAAATTTAGTATTAGATAGTGTAAATAAAAAAAATGTGAAATCTGATTATAAGCTAAATAATACTAATAATAGTTATACAATTACTACTAATATAGATATTATATTAGATAATACGTAAATAAGGAAATACATAGCTATTTATAATACCTGTAAAAATTGAATCTTCATAGGAAAGATAGTTAAAAAACTGAATACGCAACACTAAATCATAATACATTTTACTAAAGCAGAATATCACTCAAGTCTAAGCACTCTTCTTAATAATAAATCTATTATATACTTTAGTAGTTGTGACTTAAATAATCAAAATATCTTCATTATCTACAAAAAACTTTGTAATGCTTTTTCAACATCATGTGTTTAAGTATATAGTATTAATTCTGCTATTATTATAGACTATTATATTAAAACTTATCCTATCAAAAAAATTTTATAATAAAGTATACAATTGAGAATATTTTGGCTTTATATACTTATCAGTTTAATAATAAATTAATGCCTAAATACAATACTTTTCAGCATTCAAATAATATAATTCACATACAATTGGATAACAAATAAAAATCTTATAAAAAATTATGTCAAAGATCACTTTTACTAAGAGAAGCTCATTAAGTTATCACTAATTTTTCAATTCCTTCATTCTATGCTAATAGGTCATTACAAAATCCCTTTTCTGTCAATTATATAATAGATTTTGAATAGATATATTCTGACTTCTTATAGGCTCTTAAAATTCATTCTCTGCTATTATCCTTAATTTACCATCATCAACCAGAGTTGAATTGTTTGCATTCTTTTTAGCTGTAATTATTTGTCTTCTACTATCCATACTTACTATTTTCTTGAATAATCAAGTTATGATTAATGGTTTTAATAAAATTATTATAAATGAAAACTTTACTGTTAGAATAAGAGAGAAGATCTTTAACTATACAATTTGGATGTTGATTCATCATGTTATAAAAGAACTATAGTTATCTATTCAACTTGTTAAAGTTAAAGGATATTCTAAAGATTTATATAATGATAAAGCTGATTTCTTAGCTAAAGCAAGATGTTCTAAACCTCTATTTTCTTTGAACTATACAGTATTTAAAAATTTACAAGTTTATCTTTATTTTCAAAACACTCCTCTGGAATTATCAACAAGAACATTTAAATACAACTACTTAGTTCTTTACTTTCTTAGACCTTAATAGGAATTTTTCACTTATTAGACAAACCAGACCTTCTTTAATAAATTGGCCTATTTCTTTTAAACTTCTTTTTTCTAACGAAAATGATATAAATGTTGTAACTTTCTTTATGTAAAAAGAAAAAAATGTTTAAAATCAAATCACTTGTAAATAAACTTCTTATTATTTCAAAATTGGAAGTCAAACGTCCTAATCTTTATAATAAAGTGTTGCACAAGTATAATATAAATAAGAAAGATTATCATCATTTATGAAATTATCTAGCTATCACAGATATTATTTCATCTATTATTAAATCAGTGTAGAATCTCATTAACAACATTATTATAGATAAATTGAAGAATAATAAAAATCACTATTTAATATAATTTCTTTTAACATCAATTACTTGAACTTTTTGATCTTTAAGTAAATTTTAGTTTATGCATTCTTTTATCCAAAGGCATCATTTCTTCTAATTTTTTACATTTCTTAAAGAAGCTTTTTTACTTTCAAATTTAAATCTAATTATGATCGAAGTTTTTAATTTTTTAATCACTGAAATTCGTGATAAGATTTGAATGTTAAGATGATTAAGATGAAAATAAGCAAGAGTATCATTAGTTGAAAAAAAATAAGTTAAATTGAAATAACCCTGATTCTAATATGTTATATAATCTTCTTTAATTTAAAAATTATAGATGTCTATGATCCTCAAATTTGATTATTCTTTTAACTTGATACTGATATATTATTTGAATTTTTTGGTGTTAATTTAATCATTTAATATAGTTCAATTTAGTTTTTTAGAGAAAATTCTGATGATTAATCAATCTAAATAAATTTGTAATATAGTTATGAAAGATAACTATAGTTTTATTTTTATTTGTAATCTTTATAATATAATATAAATTAATAAATATATGATAGTATTATATCGTTAAAAAAATCTGAATTATATTGTTAGTTTAACAGAAACTCATCACAAAATATCAATACATTATAAATATAGAAAAAATCAATTCTATACTTCTTTTTGGAATAATTTTAACAAATTAAGTCATATATAGGAGTTATTTTATTAATCTTAAAAAATAGGATAAATTTATTTTAAAAGTATTTATAATCAATCTAAAATTGCTTTATATTGATCTATTCCTAAAAAAATATATTAAGTTTAAATAATCAGTTACTATTTATACATTAACTTTTATAATAAACAAATGATTAATAAATAAAAAAATTTACAACAAACCATTTTTGATATGATAGATGATTATAATAAAAGATATTACCACATAATTTTGATAGGAAATTTTATACAGATATTAATATATATTATGATTAACTCAAATTCAACAAATCACTAGAGTGACAATATGATTTAATAAAAGAATTAAAGTATAGAAATTTTTTATATCTTCAGATAATTAGTAATAATAAAATACTGTTCATCTTTTATCCTCTAAATAGTGATATCATTAAATCATCACCTAAATGATTGGGTGGTATCTTTCTCTCTTTAAATTTTGTGATTAATTTTCTATACTGTGATATTTCTAAACTCTATATATACAAATCAGATTATAAAATTATAATAGCATTCTTTGCTAATTTTATTTCTAAACAAAAAGCTAATGCAAGATAAAATAAAACAAAAAGAAGAAAATTTAATTTTGTGTTTATGATCAAACTAATGTAACAGATTTTTGCTGAAATAACTAATATATTTTTATTAATATTCTATAGACAAATACAAATTGATATTGTTTCCTTAATTTCAAATATGAATAAACTATAAAAATAATCAAAAATGCTATTATAACAGTTATTATTAAAACATTTCTTCAAAATGAATTTTTACTGATTAAAAGCTTTTTAAAGCTAAAGAACTTATTATCTACTATGATCAACTAAAACTTCTTAACTATATTATCATAAAGTTTAGAATTGTTAGAATCAAAGTGAAGAAAATAGCCTATTAAAAGCATGATTATGATACTATTAGAAATATCATTAAGATAGTTAAGTTACTCAATGTTATTCTATCTAAGTTTATTAATAATTCAAATATTAAGGTTATAAAATGTATTATTCTCAAACTTTTTCATAATTTCAAAGCATTATTCAGGATAGAAAAAGATAACATTTTCAAACAATTTATAAAATATTATATTAATCAACATTGTCTTCAATATGAATCTAATTCAGAAAATATGATACAATCAATTTTAAATAGAAAAAAATAATCTATAATTCTCAATCGTCTTAGCAAATATTATGAATAAGTATTTTTAAAATTACGTTATATCTGACTTTTCTGCTGCTTTTCTCTTTGGAAGATAAATCAATCAATATAAACCTATAAATGATATAGAGAATACATAATTTGATAATCTAATGCAACCACTAATAATAAAAGAATGGTTATCAGTAATTTCTCAACTTCTGAATGATAAAACAGCTAGATCATCAGAAATACATAATGAAATGATTAAACATTTAGAATTTAAGCTTCAAAAATTACTTTGTCTATTAATTAAAATATATTTTAAACTTGGTAATATACCTTCAGAATAGAAATTTACTCATATTTATCTTATTTCTAAACCTATAAGTTAGGAATGTAACATTTTAAAAATTTATCCTATTATATTATTAAAGACTATATGTAAAGTATTTGTTAAAATTATTATTAATCAATTGTTAAAGATATTAGTAAAACACAAAATTCTGAAAGGTAATAATTTCATAGATTTGTCAGAAAGTTTTACTTAAGATCTAATTAAATTGATGAATTTAATTTTAGAAAATGCGAAGAAAATAAGAAAGATCTTTGGATCTTGTTATAAAATTTGTCAAAAACATAAGATAGGATTAATATTAATATATTCAAACTAGTATTTAAAAGGATCAAATCTCAGAAAAATATGTATTAATTTATTCACAAATACAGTCAACTCTTGATATAGTGAACTTTTGATATAATAAATTTTTTGAACAAATATAATAAAAATACTCTTGTTATAGCGAATTTGACCAATGAAATCTCTTAAAATCTTCACTATAACCTTATAGCGAAGTTGAAATCTAGGATATAGAGCTTGTTATAACAAGAGTTGAACTGTAGAAAAAATGCTATATTTATAAAAGATAGCCTTTCTAATTTTTATAATGTTAAAATAAGCATAAATTAAGAAAAGTTATTTTTATTGTTAAGAAAAATAAAGGTAAACATTATTATATGTACTCTTAATAGTTTTTACCATTTATTCTTTAATTTTTATTTTCTTATTACTTATTATTTTTAGAAGTAAATGTAAAGTTGAAGGTAAATTTATTTAGATACCTTTTGAAATATATTAACAGTTTGTTATTTTTTTAATAATATTATTTCAACTTATTTATAATAGAAAATATATAGACTCAAGCAGAAAATCTAAAAATAAAGATAGTAAACATGTAGCTAACATTCACTTATTATAAAAATAAATAAATATAATCCTGATATAATATGTAATTACTAATTAAATAGTTTAAATATCTTAATATCTATATATAATCGCATATTTTGAAATTTCAATAATAGACTTTTTATAAAAGAAATTAATATTAGAAATTATAAAATAGGTAAAGAGGGTGAAATAATTGAATATCTTAAATATTTAGCAAAGATTTATTATATTGAAGATAAAAGAAAAAATCTTTTTCAAAATATATTGAATAACCTTTTTGAATATGAGATGTATCTATTTTTAATTACAGATAGATATATTACAGATAGTGTAATTTTATATACTGTTAGAGAAGGTTAATATATTCTTTTAATCTTTAAGGTAAAAATGAAATTAAGTTAGAAAGAGATAATCTATATAGGTAAACTTATATACTATTATCTAACAAAAAGCAAAAATTATCAGAAGGAAAATAATCTAATTATTAAAATATTAATTTATTTTATATTTTTTATTATATATAAGGAAACTTTTTTATGCAAATGCAATAAACAATTGTTATATTATATTGCTTATCAATAAAAATATTGTTTAAATAAATTTTACATTTAAGAATATAAATCTTTATTTTTTCTTATTGATAATGCAAGTGCTTTGATAATTTTTAATTTATATTTTTATATATTTTTTATTATTAATTAATTAAATTAAAAATAATTTTTTTTATCATTTAATTTATTATTATAATAATAAAATTATTTTTTAAATTTTAAGTTATGTATCTAATAATTTATCATTAGTTGAAATTATGCATAAAAACAATTAATTATAACAATTATGATCTAAATCAATAAAAATGTTTTTTTAAAAAATTAATTAATTTTAAAATTTTAAATTTTATAATAACATTATTTGAAAAAATTGAAAAAGATGTAAAAGCAAAATTAGATAAAACAATAGAAAAGATAAATAAATATGAAGAGAAAAAAAATAAAAAAAAAATTAAATAAATTAAAAGAAAAGTTATATAAAAAAGAATAGAAGAACAAAAATCAGAAAAAGAGTTAGGAAATATAAAGAAATGAGTTAAAAGAAAAAAAGGAGTTGAAGAAAGATAAAAAGAATTAGAAAAAAGAGGTGAAAAAGTAGAAATATCAGATGATTTCTAATTTTTTCAAAATAAGTACTATTAATTTTTAATATATTAAAATAAGTTTCTTGACAAAAAGGTATATTATAATCTTAATGTAAAAAGTTCTTTTATTAGATTTAACTTACTTTTTAAAATGTTTATTAATGTTTATTGATTTATCATCTATTACTTTAAGTTAGACTATTAAAAATATATCTTACTTAGACTTAAAAAGAGATTGAAAAGATTCCTGTAATTTTGCAAATTGTTTCTTAGAAATTCTTGAAAAACAATTACAATTACATTTTTTTTAAAAAAAATTAGTTGCTTTATAATATTTGTTAGAACTATTATATTTATTATTGCTTTTTATATATATCCTTATATATAATTTATGTTCAATTTGTAGATTTTTAATAATTTAAAGGTATATCTCTATAATAATAGATAAATTAACATATTATATAAATTACAAGTATTATTAATAAAGTATATAATAAAAGATTAAATATATTTTTATTTAACTTGATTTAAAAATTTACAAAAATAAAAGACTAGTATTTATTTCTCTGTAACTAATCTAATAAGAGTTCAAAATAATAGATTTTAAAATATAAAACTTAATAATATTATCAAAAAATTAAAAAAGAATTTGAAATATGAAATTTTAATATATATATTAATAAAGTATATTTTTGATAATTATGAATTATTTTAAAATTAAGAGACTTAAAATTATTTTTCAAAAGATAAATTTCATGTTCTTTTTTAATTGATATTTTATCAGTCATATCTTAGTATTATAATACTTCTGAATTAATTAATAATGAATATCTATTGAATTGATTAATACTTTTTAGAAATAAATGTATATAGAGTAGATTTTGTAATTTTAAAAAATTTAATTTATATTAGAATTTTTCTCAGACTAATCAAAATTAACAATTCTTAATTTATATTGTTAACATTAGAAATAAATATCATTATAAATACAGAAAATATCACGTGAAAACTATTAGATAATAATATGCAGTAATGATCTACAATTACTTTGCCAGGTGAATTAGAAAAATATTAAAGATCTATATAATTTACCTGATCTACTGAAATCCATCTGATTCCTCAGATATCATGAAATATAATTATACTCATAATAATAGTTAACTGTTTATTTCAAAATGTCTTTATTATGTTTATTATTTTCTTATTTTATATTATTTATTTTATAATTTTATTTCATTTATTTCATTATCTTTTTATTATTATTTTATAGCTGAAATTTACTAAAATAGTTAGTTTATAGTATAGCAAGTAGCTAGCTATAGCAAATTCATTTTGTATAAATAGAATAGCTTTTGCTTAAGTTGTAAATTAACTCTTTTGCGAGTTTCAAGTTATAAATAAAGAAATCAATTTAAATTCATATAAATTTACTTTTTCTTCAATGTTGTTTCTCATCTAAAATTTGTTATAATATATTATACTAACTTGCTATTAAGTTCATCATTACGAGTTTAACTAATATATCTTAAATTCTAAGATGTGATAAATTGTCAAGTTGATTCAAGTAAAATGGATACCTGTAGGATTTAAAGAAAATCCTAAAATCAGAAACTTCAATGTGTAGAATTAACTGCTGCAGCCTTTTAACTTAGATGTTAAGATAAATAAAAATAAATTCAGTAATAATATTCATCTAAATTTGGTATAGAAATTATTATGTTAATAAGACATAAATCTCTATACACATAGTTTTCATTATATAAGATTTTACAATTATTTTCTTAATCTTTTTTTTATTATATTATAATTAGAAATATAAAAATCAAGAATTTCAAATTTATCAGATAATAAATATTTTATTATAATCATTTTTTAATTATCATAAAATATTTGAATAGCAAATAATTTAGTGTTAAATTTTTTTGATAACAATATTTATAAAATTCTTTATTATAATTATTTTGCATAAATTTGATAATTAAGTATTGAGGTATTTTATTTTTTGTATTATTTTCTTGCACTTTTTCTACTAAAAAAAGAAGTTTTGTTTTATATAATTGCTTTTTGTAAATAAATTGATAATTTTTATCATTGCTTTTAAAAAAATGTAAATAAAAAAAATGAGACTGTTATTTAATATCTAATTTATCTGTTTTATATTATTATAATAAGATTTTAATTCAGTTAATTTAGCTTTTAATATATTAAATATAATAAAAGTATTTATGATGTGATTATAATAATATAAAAAATATACTAAAGGTATCAAAAGAGTAAGAGGTTCAATTTTAATATCCTTTTCAAAAATAGTATCAGAAATTCTAAATCATAGTTTAATAAGATACAAAAGAAAATAAAAATTAAGATATTTTTTACAATTTGATATCATTGAAAGATATTTTTCAAAAGAATCACTTTCATTTTGTTTTCTTTTTCTAATATTTATTTTTTTTTTTTTGTAAATTTCATAGATAATTTTTTTTCTTTTTAGATAAGTTTCTAGTATTTGAGTATCA
Organism: Funneliformis caledonium; assembly: GCA_910591825.1. Classification (NCBI taxonomy): domain Eukaryota; kingdom Fungi; phylum Glomeromycota; class Glomeromycetes; order Glomerales; family Glomeraceae; genus Funneliformis; species Funneliformis caledonium. Next base: position 9,157 of record CAJVPQ010001262.1, read on the forward strand.
TTTTTTAAAAATATAAGAAGCAATTTTTTCATTTTATTTCTTTTTTAAATACTTCTAATAGTATTATAATTTTTAAATTCTATAGCAAACTCTAATGTAAATTAATTTTATATTAACTATTTTTATATAAAAGTAATTCTATATATTATCTAATATTAAGAGGATAATAAATAGAAGATTTTAATAATTATATTATTAAATTTTAATTTTTAAAATTCTTGATAATACTAATATTCACTTTATCCAATTTTGTTGCAGCATACCATATTTGTAAATATATATATATATTTATTTAATAATAATAATATTATTATTAAAAAAACTTACAATTATAAAGAAAGATTTTAAAATCAATAAAATATATAAAAATAATTTATTATATTATTATAAATTTAAAATTTTATATATAAAATTTATTTAATTTAATAAAAGAAGTTTTAGAAAACTAATCTTTATTCTTGATCCTAATAAATTAAGAATTATAGAATTAGATTTAGAAATATTATTAATTCGACTCAGTTCAGTTCAAAATTTGTCAGTTTAGTCTTTAAGTTAAACTGACCTTTAGTTTAGTATTTGAAGTTAAAATTGCAATTGTAACTACATTTCTAACTTTAATTAATCACGTGTTTGAATTTTTATTGGTTAATTAATATAATTGCAGTTTGTATTATAAAAAAAATCCTCTGTTTTAAAAAATAAAATAGCAAATAAATGCTATTGTTATCTTTATATATGCTTAAATTTAAAATAAATTTGATAATTATTTAAAAAAAAATGTATTTATTTGATAAATTTATTTATTATATCTTATTAATAAAATAGCATTATTAAAAATACTATAAAGCAGAAATAACAAGTTCAAATAATTTTATTATTAATTAAACTAACATTTTATTTCATTTAGCTTTTTAAATATAAAGAAATATAAGCTGTATTAGAATTAAGACAATTTTAGACTATTATTATAGTATGTGATGTAACTGAAAATGCTTGTTCACTTAGTATACTAATAATTTAAATGGCAAGATAATTATGTACTATTTTTGATAAAATCAGAAATTTGTTTGCATATTGATATTATCAAGATAATAGCTCAGATTGTGTTAATAGTAAAGCTAAATATCTTTCTAATTCTTCTTTTAATAATTGTATTTCATTTTGTTGTTGCATAATTAAATTTTCAAAAAATGATCTAACACTTATATTTTTTTTTACAATATAATTTGAATTATCTAAATCTTATAATAATGTATATATAAGCATGCTTAAACGAAATTGATTTATTACTTTATCACGTTATTTTCTAAATAGAAAAATAAGTAATTTTGAATTTGGATTAAAAATAGTTGAAATAATAGTAGAGGAATCAAGTATTTTCTAATAAACATCAATTTTTTTGTATATAGAATCTATCATAATAGATTCTTTTAATGTATGATCATTAATATATATCTCAATATATCAAAGAATTTCTGTAAAAGTTAATTTAATATTACTAACAGTTGGATATGAACTTGAAAAAAAAATTTTTGTTTCTTATATATTAGTTTTAATAGGATGATCATTAATTGTATTTGATTCTATTCATTTTCATTAAAATAAAATGTCTTTAACTGTTTGTTATTACAAATAAGAAAATCAAGTTCCTTATACATTTGTTTAAACTTTTCTAATATTAAAAATATGCTATTCTATTATATAGTGATATCAAAATCAGGTTTAAGATAATTCTTTTTTATTATCTTATAATAACTGTGAAATGCATCATAAAGGATAGTAAAATAATAGGCTTTATTTACAAATATTCTAACCTTATCAATAATTTCTATTCTTAATTATATTCTATGATTAATTGTAATATTAAAATATGTGCTATGCATCAGTAATATTGAAACTCTTTATCATTTCAAATTTCTCTAAATTCAGTTATTATCAGTCAGTGAACATTTCAGTTCACGTGATGATCATTAATTAAAAAATTAGTATAACTATAGATAATCAAAATGTACATCTAATGCAACATTGATTTTTTTCAAGTAACGTACTCAAATCTTAATACAATTATTTTTTAAGACTTCGCTTACATGTTTCAATTCTTTTTTTTATAATACAACACTTTTACAAAAAACTGTTATTAGATTGACTTTTCCTATTATTTTAACTTTAATTCTTGGATGCAAGTTTATTTAAAGACTAAATGTTATTTTAAATTACCAATTTTTTACATGCAATCGAAACATTTAGACTCAAGAAGATGATTAGATTAGTATTTTTTCGAGAAATCAAAAGTTTTTATTTTATTATATAATTAAGTGATATTTTATTGTTCTATTATTTATTTATTTTTATAATAATTTCACCAATCTCGTACTTTTTTTACGGTCTAAATCTCTGACAATTGCTCATAAGCAGAAGCAATAGCATTATCTGGGAGTTTATTCTTGTAAGTTTTTAATGGAAAAAGTATTACTATTTCATCTTTTGTAGTTCAATGTTTACTACCTGTTGTATTTCTTTATTTTAAAGGCTGTGTTTCATTAGAGTTTTCTACTGATTTTTTTCGTGCTAATTGTGTAGATTCGGCAGTCCTTCCTCTTTTTTCAGCTTTGCTTCTTATTTTTCTTTAGTCTTTATAATCTTTTAATTTTGTTTTAATAACCCCTACTGCTCTTTTACCTTATAAATTTTTATATTCTATTTTTAAAACTTCTTGACGATATACTCCTTTTATTTATTCTAATCCATTTGGATAGCATGCAATTAGGTAGTCAAGACCCTCCTGATGTATTTCTGTTAGCATATATTCTTGAAATAATTGGTGAGATAAGGGGTCATCCATTTCAAAAATCACTACAAGTTCATTAATTAGATTCCATAATGATTCTTGACGTGAGTCAACAGTCCATTGGCTACATAAAGTTGAATAATCATTGTTGTATTCTAATTAATAAATTTACTCTATCTCTTTCATTTTGAAAGGATTTTATCTGGTTTTTAAAATTTCTTTTATCAATTATATTTCCACTAATGTTTTATTTTATAAATTTTACACTGAAAGTTTTCAAAGCCTCATTAAAACTAAAACATACATGACGTGTACTCTTAGGATTTTTATCAATGTCGTAAGGTATCTTAAAAGTACCACAATAATGCAATCTCTCTTTTAATTCAGGATGGGCTTCTATAGTGACAAGAAAATGAGCTATAGCTGTTGTATAATTTGATTTGACAGCACTAGCATATAGTGGTCCTGCTGCAGATAAAGAATCTCATTGCAAGTCAAAGTTTTCTACATACATTTCTATCCTATGTGCTTTCCAAATTCCAGCCCATTGATAATATAGGTATCATACCTAATACATTTTTAAAAATTTTAAAATTTTGATTTTATTAATTTAAATAAAAATAAAATAATAAGAATGTAAAAAATAATATCTTGGAACGTATTTTTTTGTTTATTTCTTTTTTTTTATAATTTTAAATTTTAATAAAATCTATTTTATACCTTAAGACAAATATGATTTTCACTATCTATTATTTTGGAAAATAACATTCCTTTTTTAGTAATATAAATACTAATTGTTGTTTCTACTGTCACCCATAAAATATCTAATACTCGTGCTATTGAACGATAATTAACAGCTGTTTCAAATTTATCTAAAAAATGGATACCTAAATATGATGTCAAGCTTAACAATCCATAACTAGAGAATAGAACTAATAAAACTGAATAAAAGTCCTTTGACATGTGCCACTGTCCAAAGAGAGGTTTTATATTTGGCCATTCATCCTGACACTTAATCAACCTGTGAAAAATTGCTTCATCTGCTATAATATTCAAAAAAGAATGACTTTCTAGTGCAAAATCTTTTTTATACATTTCAGTAACTCGCAAAATTTCTTCATCTGAATTTGGGTTGCTACCTGACTCTAATATTACAATATTAGGTGATGGGTCAAGATATCCATGATTTAATTTGGAAAGTATAACATGTTTAATACTATTTGCATCAAAGTTTTTGTTGTAAATTAGTTCACCATTAATCTCCTTAAAATCTAACATTTCAAAAATAGTTTGCTGAAATATTATTAATGTTCTATCAATATTCTGATTCATTTCAAATAATGGATTTCAGCTGTTAACTCAATAACTTGTTTAAGACCAATACTTATTTCAATCGGCAACTGGGTTTGAAAAGCCATTCTCAAAATAGCATGTGAATTTCTACAGGTAACATCATAAATATTTTTAAACTTAAAGCTTCTTTCTTTAAAGTCGATGTTATCAATTACAGCTAAGTTCCAAATATTTTTACCTTTAATTAGGCGGTTTGTTGGATCTGAATCCTCTATTCATATTTTTGCAAGCCTTCGTTCATGCTGATCACTATGTGACATAACACAACAAACTGTCAATAATTATTGAAAAGAGCCTAATAATCATGGTATATAGCTAAGGCTAGATAAAACTTAGGGTAACCAAATTTTTAAGTGAGAAAAAGCAATTCCTAATAGCATTAATGTAATAAATGTTACAATTTTTGTTGTACATTCAGGAATCGTAATCTTAGGTAATTTCTCACATTTTCTTTTCTGCCAGTTACATACCATCATTTTTTTCTGATACAATTCATCTATTATTTCAGAAAAAAAGCTATTTAAGAATTTGAGAAAAGCATCATAATATTTCTAAATAGTTTGTGAAGATTCCAAAGCCAATTTTTTTGATTTGACATCTGATTGTGAATTTCATAATTTTGATCAAATGCACGTCCAAATTTTTCAAAATTAATTTCTAGAATTTATTTCTGCTTTTTTTTTTTAAAAATAATCTTTATCATAAATAAACTAGGGGGTTCGTTATAAAGAATTTTTGTTTGATTGGTTGATGTATTAGTTGATATATTGGTAGATGTAGTAGTAATATCATTATCAGTATCTTCTTGATTAAATGAAACAGATGTAAAAGGGAGTAACGCTCTGGAAGTTTCTATGAGTAATTTTTTTTTAAATTCATCATTATCAGTTTATGCAATATTAATTAACCAATTACCTAAATATTCAAGACTTTTTATTGTATCATCAGCGTGTAGTTTCTTAGTAATACATGTTTTTGCATACTTTTCCTTACCAAGACGATGATAAATGTGACCACCCAATATCTCATAATATAAATAACAAATGCTTTAAGGCTTTTTAATATTATCAAATGCCCAGTTACATAAAGGCAAACAAATTTTTAGCGCTTCATATGAGTGTTGTCCAATGCAGGATATTTAAATATTTTGCTTATTCAAATGCCAAGAGTATATAGTACATTCCACACCTCGAGAAAAAAAGTAACATATTTATTACAAAAAATATATCAGCACCATTGTATAATTTCCTCTTCAAAAGCCTTGAATTTTTTATTTTGTAGTTTATGTAAATATTTGTTGTCAAATTGGAAATGCGAATCACAAACTCCTAATTTTGATAAAATACCATCAACTTCTTTAACTGTATCTCTATCAACTTGCCATGTGCCAAATAAATTATGCAACTGTCTTAATTTTTCTGATTCTTCGCACCGCTGATTCTTGCCATCAATAAAATTAATTATAACGTATGACGTGAATTTTGTTTGTTCTAAATGATCTATAATCTCATCTTTTTCAATTTCTAATATTTCATTATTATCTAAAATCCTTACTTCAGAGTCTTTAGAATCTATACTGCTAATACTACTAGTATCGTCATTATCAGTCTAAGCTAAAGCATCATTAAATACTTTTGAAATTCTTTCATTTACAAATAAAAACTCGTTATTCTTGTTTATTTCATCAGTATATTCCTCTATTAAGTCTTCTGAAAGTAAATAAAATGACAAAAAACTAGTGTGGTTATGTTTCACCATTTTTGCGATTTACATTTTTAGTGAAAATTGGAGCTAAAGATGCAAGTTATTTACTGTTTGTTTCGTCTAAACAAAAATAAAACTGTTCTTTTGTTATCACGTGCTTTTAAATATCTTAGTGTTACAAAGCACAGTGAAACAAGATTTTATGAGATAAGATATACATAAAGTTTAGTAATTTTTTATTTATAATTTAATCGCTTCTAATAAAAGTAGCCCAATATTTAATCAATTTCGATAAAAATTAATACCATATAGCTTTGAAATAGTATGAATCTATATGCAAAATTTTAGCATACATTATTATGTAAGATTTTTTTATTTGATTAAAAAACGATTTTACAAAATTGATGAATATTTATGTCGATCTTTCTAATTAAAAACAGGTCACCATGTCGATTCTTTAAATGTCCGCTGACTGTTATATTTTTACTACAAAGTACCATTATTGTATTATTATCTATAGTAAGAGAAAGAATTTTTCCATTAAGATTCATTTTGTCTATTAATTGAAGAAGTTTTTTCTTTATCTTAATATTAGTATGATAATGCTCAAAATAAATTAAATTAAGAAAATAATGTTGCATATTCTATTCATCATTAATATAATAAATAAATAAGCTTGATTTGTAATTGAAGTTTAAATATCAGTAATAAGAGATACTTTTATTAAGAGATTTTTAAGTTCATCTGCAACTAAAAAATAATGATTTGCAAATCTATTAATTATTTGTTTTTGCAAATATTGGCATGATGGTAAAATATATCTTTGATCTAATATATTACATAACTTTTTAAACTAAGAAATTTTTACAATAGAAAATAGTATTTGAGGTTTAATAATAAAATCAATAATGGTATTTGTGTAATCTTTAACTCTTATTATGTCAAATTTACTATATAGGAGGGTTTTTAGGAAAATCAGGTTCTGAAAAATTTTTGACTAAAATTAAGAGCTTAATACATTTTAATCTAATAACATCAAAAACTAAAATGCAATAAAAATTTCAATTTCACTAAAAAATTTCCGGAACCTGATTTTCTTAGCGATCAACCCAAATATTAATACTATTATAATATATATTTAACGGCAACTTGATACAACTAAAATTTTTTGAGCAACGCATATGGTAACTATCTTAGCAATTCTATGTCTGATGCTAGTGATATTATATAACAGGATAATTAATCTAAAAATCATGGATAGTGAACTAATTCAAAAGCATTTCGATAAGTGGTTTATTATAAATTTAGATATTTCTTATTATGAATACATGTGAAATAATATAAAGAGGTATTCTAATGATAAGCTAGTAGATAGATTAACAGTATATAGTTACAATAACAGGATAATAGAGAAAAAAAATAATTGACATATACAGAATTCTATTCTTTGTGCTTTTGTTGAAAGTGGTTTAAAAGGAATAAAAGATTACATGAGCGCACTTTAGATCGTATATGAATAAGAACTAATGCAGGTATATTTTTTTAACTACATAATTCTCATTATTATGAACTAGTCTGGTCAGTTGTTTATTCGTAAAGTTCTTGCAAAATAGCTTCTCATTAATAACAATAATATTTCTCAATTTGTTACATTATTTTTACTTATGATGGGTCCTCTTTATGTATCTTTGAATGCTCATAAGCTTGTCTTTTTAAAAATTCTGATTTGTTTAATAATTTTTATAAGGATATATTTGGTATACATAAGGATCTTAGTAAAAAGTCAAGGTCTAATGAAGAAAATCTGATGGGAAGGTGTTATCTTATGTAGTAGCTATTATATGAGTTTGGTAAAAAATCCTTTAAAAAGAGATCTTAAACAGAAAAAATTTATGGAAGAAGAAAAGGTAAGCATGCTTAGAATAAAACTTAATCTTTCTGAAGTTATCAAAATAATAGCAAAAGTCCTATATAAAAGAGAATATATGCAGAAAGAAAATCCTATTTATAATTTTGATGAAATGTGAGAATTAATGAAAGAAATTGAGCTTGCTTTAAAAGATTTCTTTAAATAACTTTATATAGTGATCTAGTCTTCTGAATATAATAATCAAACAATAGATCGTATGAAAAAAATAATATTATTTATTTATTATCTTCTTTTCTCATTAAATAACACAAAAATTACTGCTTTCAAGTTTAATTTAGCTTATTATTTAGATTTAGCAGAAATAAGTAACAAAGGATTGAATACTATGTTAAATCTCAAGTTGACTATGACATCAAGATTGGTAAATCAAAAGAAGAAACAAATGTTTGATATAAATAAGAAATATGTGAAAAAGGTATAAAAATTGATTTAATAATTGTATAATATATCTTTCTTATATAGGATATAGTCACTCCTGTATATATAAGGAGGATATACACTTATAGAAAATGCATTTAGAAAGATCTCTCTATAAACACATTTTTAAAACTTAAAAAGTAAAATACAGAAAAATATATTTTATTTCTTATTTAAATTTTTTGTTTAATTTTTTTTTTGATTAATTATTCATTTATTACATATTAAAAATATTTTTATTTAAAAAATTGTTTAAATTTAGAAAAAATATTTAAGAATTAACTATATTTTAAGTCTTAAAAACATATAATTTATGTTATATATAACAAAATATAGATATATAATCAGACCTAATTTTTGATCAGTTAATATGAATAATGGATCAAGGTGATTAGCAAAAAAAGTTATATATATACTTTCTACTTATATTTATTTTTATAAAATATTTATAACAAATAAGTATTTTAAAAATTAACTATAATATTGATATAACTAAAGTTCTGAATAGTTAGATCAGTTTATATTATCTATTTAATCTAATAAAATATTTTTTACAGGTTAAATTAAATTAAATAATAGGGATTTTTAGGTTAAATTAAATTAGATAATAGGTTGATTTAATCTGATTCAGAACTCTAGATATAACAAATACTAATAAGAAAGTGATAGTAAAAAAAGATTTGTAATAAAGAAGTTGCTATTTTTTTATTAATTATTTTTAAGCTAGAATTCTTTTTATATTTGAAAAAATATATATACTATAATAAAATTTGTAAAAAATCACTGTTTCATGATGTGAATACAAGTAAGAATCTAATTAATCATTTTGTATGTGAATAAAATATTCATTGGGTTCTCATTAAATCAAAATATATTATTGATTTTTTAACTCCTCAAATTTTTGAAGCTGATAAACCTGTAACATCTGAAATATCTTGAGAAGAATAACCTTTTTTCAAAAGCTTACATGTAATTTCTTCTTTTGTTTCCTCACTACCTACCTCTTTCTCTTCCTCCCTACCTTTGTTTTTAGCAGTTCTAATTGCATCTTCATCATCTAAAATTGCCATCATGGTCTTTTCATAGCTTGAAATTTCCGCCGAGCTTCAGCGATGTCTTTCAAGAACTCCATAAGCTTCTTGAATCTCATTAGGCGCTTCTTTTGGAGATTCATTTTCATCAGAGGCTTCCTTTAATAAATGTATCCAATAGTTCTCAGGAGTTTTGAGTTGTTCACTGCATTTACTAAATTTTGAAAGTTCAACAAATACATACGAAAGATTTGGTAAAAAATATATATTTGATTCCTCTTTACGATTGCGATGATAACTAATACATTGAATCTTTTTAGGAAAATATTATGATTCGCGATAGCAAGTAGAATTACTGGCTTAAGTTCTAAATAATCTGCACCTTCAAAGAGTTGGTCGGAATAAATACGTGAGGCATAATATTCTAATCTTTGGATGAATGAGCTGAGTCTTTTGTTTTGCATTTCAACAATGTATTTACGTCCTTTTTTGTCCTGACAAGAAACATCTAAAATAGATTTTTTAGAATCTTCGTATTGAGGAGATAGCTCCTGAGGTAATAATTCAACCTCTTCAATCATATTATCACCCTCTCGTCTTAATATCAAATTTAAAAAACTTAATAAAAATAGCTTGTTTTGTTTCACACCAAAAATCTTTTTGAAGGCTACGTCATTTTTAGGATTAAAAAAACGTCTAACAGGTCTAACAGTTGCTAAATTTCTTAAATGATTAAGTCCCATTCTACAAGTTCTTTGTTTGTACAGTTGAATCTCTCTATAACGAATTTTTATATTCCGAATTTTTTATTATTATGAATTATATGAGTGGTCCCGAATTTTATTAAATAAAATAATTGAATATAACGAATTTTTATAATAAATCTTACTAT
>CAJVPQ010001263.1:0-19265 GCA_910591825.1 Funneliformis caledonium
TGTAAACTCAATAGTTCAAGTTCAAGACTTAGAATCCAAGGTTAAGGATTGCTAAGGATACAAATCTCTACAATAAAGAAATCTCTTTCTAAACTATACATATTAAAAATCCTTCAACGTGTCAATTGTATTTATCGTATTTACAAGTTGTTAATGTTATTTTACTCGTCTAAAGTATAAACCTAAGGTTGATTGTGATAAGACTTATTCCACAGTAACTTAGTAGTTTCTCGTACGTTACTCCCTGTTATTAAGTCATAGTTGCCCTAAGTTCGACGGTTAAGCATATGGTTAACAATGATTAAATGCATTTTGTTGCTTCTCAGTCCATTCAAATATTTGATCTTTCTTTAGTAAAATATTAATAGGTTTTGCAATTTGCGAGAAGTCTTTAATAAATTTTCTATAATATGAAAATAATCCTAAGGCTGATTGAACTTGAGATACATTTTTTGGTATTAATAAATCTTTCACTTTTTCAATTTTAGCTAGATCTGGTTGAATACTATCTCTTCCAACTATATATCCTAAGAAACTTAGATTAGGCATGCAGAAACTACATTTCTTCAATTTAATCTTTAAATTAGCTTCTCTTAATACTTGAAAGACTTGTTTAATATGATCAATGTGTTGCTCAAAAGATTTTGAATAAATTATGATATCGTCTAAATATACTGAGACAAATTTAGCTGTATATGGTTGTAGAACATAATTCATGAGTCTTTGAAAGATTCTTGAAGCATTGCATAACCCAAAAGGCATTACTATAAATTCATATAATCTAAAATTAGTAATAAAGGCAGTCTTTTTCTTGTCCTTTTCTTCTATTTTAACTTGTCAGTAATCACTAGCTAAGTCTAACGTAGTGAACCAATTTGCTGTTCTGAACGATTCTAACATATCATCAATTCTAGGTAAGAAGTAAGCATCCTTCTTTATGATTGCATTCAGTTTTCTGTAATCAACGAATATTCTTTTATCTCCAGTTTTCTTTGCTACAATTACAACTGGTGAGGTCCATGGACTCTTTAATTTTCTAACAATTTCTTTCTTTTCCATATCTTCAATTTTTTGGTTAATTATCTTGACTGCATCTATATGCCATTTGTGCAATTGGTGTATTTTTTTCTAAGATTATTGAATGTTTGATGATGGCTGTTCGTCCTGTATCTGTTTGGCTTCTAGTACATAAATCACTATTCTCTTTAAGAATCTGTTGAATATTATTCTGTTGATGAGCATTTAATGGTTCAAATTATAGCTTAAATTTTTCTTGCTCTTCCTTTGGTAGGTTAGCTAGATATACATTTAGATATTTATTTTTATGCATTCTTGTATGAATTTTTTATAGGATTCTGTTTGCATATTTGGTATGGATAGGAGTCACTTCTCCTTATTCTGCCATATCTGCATATTCTTCAAAATAAAATGGCCACCATTTTCCTTGCTTTTCTGATTCAGTTTGTTCAAAGATCTAATTTAGTGCAATTCTAGTAATATATACATCACAGTCATAAAAGTCATCATTAAAAAGAAACTCCATATCTTCAGACTTAATTAGAATACCTGTTTCTTCATATGTTTCCCTTAATACTGCTTGAAGTGATATTTCATTAGATTCCACTTTTCCGTTTAGCATTTGCCACATTTTATATATTTCTTTTCACAGATTAATTCTTTATGACATCATAATATCCTGATGGTCATACATAATATTTATTACATATTTTGGTTGAGTATTATTTTCAACTTTGCTTAAGAATATATTATATTCATCTAAGTCTTCTTCCTCATATTTATCTAAGACTTAATCTAAATTTCCTTTTATCTACCATTCCTTCTTCAAAGAGAATATTAAATGTAGCTCTTTTAGTAACATATGAGATAGAAACAATTTGTATACTAAAGATAAGGTTCATTTTGGTCTTTCTACACCAATCTACTCCTAATAACAATGTATCCTGTAGAGATTCAATCACTTGAAGTTCTACTGGAACTGATACGTGTTGTATGATTATTCTTGCTTCAATAATTTGTCCTAAAGCTCTTACACAACTTTCATTTGCTGTAGTCATAATTAATTTAGAAGGTTTATTAATGTTAAGTACTAACTTTTTAGCTAATTTATTGGTATTAATACCGAAAGCTGCTCCTGTATCAATTATGACTTCAATTGGGTTATTTTTAATTCTGATATATGCTTTATAAGAAGTTGTTTTCCCTCTATGTTCGTCATCTACAAATTCTAAGGAATTGACACTAGGTGTTGATATAAGATGACATCTTAAAGCATTTGCTAAATTCCTTTTTTAAGCTAGTATTTGTAATCACTGTTCTAGAGTTGCAGAGGATTATTTTATAGAATATCATCAGCTATATTATATAGTACAATATTATTAATTCTGAAAGAATTTTATGCTCTTTTAACTGGTTTTTGTTTAGGAATGGATTCTACTTCTATTTTAATTGGGTTAATGACATGAGTTTTAAGATTTATTTCTTTATTCGACTCAAAAGTTCTGGTCATTTCCCTTTGTTATATTTTTGCATTCTTTCTGTCAGCAGTGTATGGTCGAGACCTTTCTCCTACATATACTTTAAATGTTTCTTTTTCCTCTTTGTCATCAATAAAAATTTCAATTAAATTGGCATCTATTTGTTTTGGTTTAAAAGGTCTTTCAGATAAACATTCCCTAGAATAATGGCCTTTTTTTTTGCATTGCCAACAAACTATTTGGCTTTTGTCAAAAGATTTTTTATCATTATTATTTCTTGTGGCATTTGTATTTTTAGGTAGAACATTCGTAGCCCTTAAAGTTCCATTTTGTGCTGCTAATACATTAACAATATTTGCATAGTTGAGAGAGAGTTATTCCATTTGTTTTGTCAAAGCTTCAATTGCATCATTATTAGTAGCTTATGGAGATTCTCTCATATAGTATATTCCAGCTTCAGTTACTCTGGCTTTATTAACAGCTGCTCTTAGATTACTAGAATTTGCTATTATGACTCTTGCTGCAATATTAGATTTTAGTCCATTTAAAAATAGTCTAATTTCATTGTCATCTGGTAAATGATCATCTGGGTCAACTAATCTTTTAAGGTTGTTAAATCTAACGCTATAAGTATCTACGCTTTATTTGTCATTTGTTTAATGTTAGATAACTTGTAATGCTATTTATTCTTTAGTCTAGCTGTAGTAAAGTAAGCTCTAAACATAAAGACAAAACTTGTATTAGCTTGTCCTTGCATATTCTAATAGCAAATATTTGCTACTATATTATCATACTATAATGCCGCTGATCCTCTTAGATATCCTGCAACAATGCTTTATTTTCTTTCAGATGTCCAATTATTTGCTGTTGCAGCTATTTCAAAATGCTTAAGCCATTCCTCTGGGTCTTCACTATCATTTTCCCAAAATGGTTGTACTGGTATAATATTAGTTTCTCTTAGAAATGCTTGTGGTCGAGCATCTCTAATTTCTTTAGCAATTCCTTTAAAAGAGTCACTCATTTGCCTAATAATTTCTGCAATACCATTATTGCCTAATGCTTCATTATTCTCAAGTCTATAGCCTTCATTTTCATCTCTCTATTCGTCTTTAGGATCACTACGTTGTCCTTGATTAGGTGGTCTTGATCTGCCTTATTGATTGTTACTTTTATCTTCTCCTGTCATGATATCAGTTAGGGTCAGAGTAGAACTTATTACTAAAGGTGCTATTGAATCAAATTAAGTTTTGACTGGTTCTTTAAAGAAGTTTGATTTTTTCACTGCTTTAATTATACTTGAAGTTATGAATTCTGAATTTAGTCCAAGTATTTTAGGGTTGATAAAGGTTAAGCTATATAATAATTTTTCAACTCTAATTTGCAATGGTTTTCGATATGCTGCTGTAGTTGTATCAAGTTGTAGTTGTTCAAGAAAGATTAGAGTGGCAAGTTTTCTGATAGTTGGTCAAATAGTGATACAGTTTTTCCAGTGAATATGATTGCTCCAAACTCTGCGTTAATCAAATTCCAAAAATTTCTAAAATTCCTAAGGATATCTTCTGGCATTGGGTGACAACTTAAACAGGTATAGTCAGTTGATAAGGTCGTTTGTCTTTTATTATGTTGTTCAATATGTACTTCTTAAAGTTTGTAATATAAATCCAAATTCATTCACAATTTAACTTTCAAAAGTCTTTCTCCTAGCAGGAATCACCAAACTGTTAGATCTGGAATCGTCCTAAACCAAGCTAACAAAACTAAGAAACTTAACAATACAATTATCTCAAAGGCCTTTCCTAAGAGAAATTAATGATTAACAAACAAAACAATTTATTTTCACGATTTACTTGTGTAGTAGGTTATCACGATCAATCCTATGATGAAGACAAGAAGAAGGTTGAAAGTGTAAAATAGTAACTTTATTAAACTGTAGAGTTATAAGTCTAGTCTCAAGACTTATTCAGAAAACTATCTGATCGAACTCTGTTGACTCAAGGTCAACTTACAGGTCTATTTATATAAAATTGTTAACTAATACTATACTACGTCTTTCAATAAGTACATATAACGAAAATAATATAAGTAATGAAAAGTAGACTATATAATATTTATATTAAAAGTAAACTATTTGATACATGTATTATAAAGTCGACTAAACGATATATGTATTACATGTTTAACATGTATGATATTTGGCGCAATTGAAGATCATTTAAGGCACAGTATAAACTGCGGCTAACACCGTGAATTATTCATTGCATTTGTTTAAATTTTTCAATTAGAACTTATCTTAGTCAAGTATAAAATAGGTAGTTTCCTAATTTAGTTATTTATAAAATTAAATATTAATCTTCAGAAATGATATTATATCAAATAAAGATTATTTATTTATTGATTGTTTAAATTTTTTGAATTCGTTTTTTTACAAAATTTTAAAATGGGCTTTGGATACAACCTGTGTATCATAGATAAGCAGATAAACTTAGTCAATAAAATCTGACTGATTGCATATTCTAAAGCTCATGCTCATTGCTTATTAATAAATTAAGGTTTTTTTATTGTATTGCGAACTTTTAAATGATTTGCCACAAGTATAATTCTTTGGCTCAATTCAGAACAATTTTATTTTAAAAACATAGTTAAATTATTGTTTTGATCATGTCATATTGCATATACCTTTCCTTATCAAGGCAATGTACTTCAAGTTCTCAGTCTATTGAATAAATTTAAATAGATTCAACAATCTCCTTTTTATTTTTGGTAGTTTAATTGAATTCTTCAACAGAGTTAGACTTTGTGTATTAGACATGCTGATTCTTCATAATCACTATTTGCAATTCATTTAAGTAAGCTAGAATTATAATTACGCCTTTTTTCCTTGAAAAAATGCAGTGCATTAAATTTTAAATTTTGAAAAAATTTTAAATAAATTGATCACGGCTGTTGCCCCTTTTAAAAGTCTTTTAATAGTAAAATTCAAATTAACAAAGAAAGTATTCGTGTAGCAAATAATCTATATAAGTTTCATTTTTATTCTAATCTTTGCCAAATGCTATTGCGTCATCTAATATGATGTATAGTGTCATTGATTGTCTTCATTATATAAATTTTAATATAATTTATATTTTATACAAAATAATATTCAATATATTCTAATAATTAAATAATGTGAATCAGAAAAGGCTTATTATCGTATTTGATTAATAAGTCTAAAAAATAAACGAGCATAAAAAATTAATAAAATGAAAATGAAGGCTTTTACTTAATTTTGATTATCATTGTACAGTATACCCAAACCAACATCAATACGATAAAAATTTAATGTGCTGAAATTTTGGAAAAATTGCTTAACCTTCTGAAATTGTAGCTATTATAATTCGATCCGATTAATGGTTATATCGTATTAAAAAAAATTAATCAATTTTTTTTATTTAAAGTATTTATTATTTGATGAGAATATTCAATAAAAATAAATTGCGTGGATATAATAAACAAAGTAAAAATCAATTAGAATTAACGGATACTCTACACAACAAATGAGAACATATCTTGCGGAATATACTCGTTCGAATGATTGATTGCATCGATGCAAAGGTAAGTTATAAAGCACATTAATTGTTTAGTTAGAAATTTGTCTTATTATATTCAGCATTTGCGAGGATGTAATAATAACAACCACAAGGAATACTTCGTCCCGTTATGCCGATAAGAAAATAATCATTGGTATCAAATTGCAGAAAATATTAATCATGATAAATACCTTGTGTACTTATATTTTAGTTAAAAATGAATTAAATTAAACATGATCCATTACAACTAAAAGGCAAATTTGGTCATTGGGTGACAAGATTTTGATTTATCAGTTTGCTATTCAAACTATATAATGAAATAAATGAGTTAATTTAAAAAGAATAAATTTTGTAAAAGTTTTAGATTAAGGAGAATACGCATAACATACTGTAAATAAATAATTTTAATTAGAAAAAATAATATATAATTAAAATCGAAAGGATCTGATCAAAAGATCAATGCCTGAACATTGTGGGTAGAAAATTCAGAAGGAATCAATAAACATTCAAACAACTGTAAAAGAGGAATTTTGTTAGGAAATGTTGTTTTAAAAAAAAATAGTCAGATCTTATTTATTCACATTGTAAAAAACAATTATTTTTTGAAGTGGTTAACCTTAAAGAATTAATTTTAATGAATAAAATGCTCAAATTAGTTTATAAAAACAATATACCTTGTGTTTTTTATAACAAGTTTATCAAGATATTTTAAATGTTATTGTCTTTGATAAATTTTTTATTAATGTTGGAATCAATAGATAAAATTTATAGATGAGAAAGAATAATATAAAATTCACAATTTATATATTGCTGCCGAAAAATAATTTATAAGATAAAAAAGGAAAGATAATTAAAAAAATTTGAATGATACATAATTTTAAATAACATTACGAATTGCAAGAAAGCTTAATAGTTAGAAGGTAATTAATAGAGTTATTCAAACAGAAGTCAGGTAGATTTTGTAGAATCATTATTAGAAAGATTCAGGTTTGATATCCGTTAAGAAATTGGGTAAATTTAGTAGGCTATTTATTTGTGTATCAAAACACCAAAGCATTATTAAGGAGTTTGGTAAGGTTGGTAAACTAGTTATTTGAGTTCGATCACAATGAGTTTCGTTAAGGAGTTTGGTAAGGTTGGTAAGCTATAAATTTGAGTTTTATAGCAATAGAGCATTATTAAGGAGTTTGGTAAGGTTGGTAAGCTAGTTATTTATGTATCAAAACACCAGAATTTCGTTAAGGAGTTTGGTAAGGTTGGTAAACTAGTTATTTGGGTATCACAGCAACTGAGTATTATTAAAGAGTTTGGTAAGGTTGGTAAACTAGTTATTTGAGTTTCATAGCAATAGAGTTTCGTTAAGGAATTTGGTAAGGTTGGTAAGCTTGTTATTTGAGTTTCATGGTAATAAAGTTTCGTTAAGAAGTTTGGTAAGGTTGGTAAACTAGTCATTTTGGTATCAAAGTAACTGAGTTTCGTTAAGGAGTTTGATAAGGTTGGTAAGCTTGTTATTTGAGTTTCATGGCAATAGAGTATCGTTAAGGAGTTTGGTAAGGTTAGTAAACTAGTTATTTTAGTATCACAGCAACTGAGTATTGTTAAGGAGTTTAGTAAGGTTGGTAAGCTTTTTATTTGAGTTTTATAGCAATAGAGCATTGTTAAGGAGTTTGGTAAGGTTGGTAAGCTAGTTATTTGTGTATCAAAACACCAGAGTTTCATTAAGGAGTTTGGTAAGGTTGGTAAACTAGTTATTTGGGTATCACAGTAACTGAGTATTGTTAAGGAGTTTGGTAAGGTTGGTAAGCTTGTTATTTGAGTTTTATAGCAATAGAGTTCTGTTAAGGAGTTGGGTAATGTTGGTAAGCTTGTTATTTGGGTATCACGGTAATCAAGTATTGTTAAGGAGTTTGGTAACGTTAGTAAACTTGTTATTAGCGTACTAGAGCAATTAAGAGTTGTTAAGAAGTCGGGTAAAGTTGGTAAACCAGTTATTTGTGTATCATCACAGCGGAGAGTTGTTAAGCAGTTAGGCAAGGTTGGTAAACAAGATATTTGAGTATCAGAGAAATGAAGTTCTTTTAATTTTTGATATCTTTGTAATCCACCCAGAGCATTTAATATATGATCCTTATTTGTATTAGTAATAGTTAATCCGCTAATAGCATCGTAAATATATTCTAATGCTTGGGTTTTGATATTATCTTCCCGCTCTCTAATCTTTTCCTTTAAATAAATCTCTTTCTCTGTCTCCTTAATTTTCCCATTTAAGTTACTAATTGTTTCTTGTTTGATTTTAATTTTGTCGTCTCGCTCCTTAATCATTTCTTCCAAATAATTAATAATTTCTTTGCTTTTTTCTTCTTGTTCTCTAATCAATTTTTCTAAATTACTAATTATTTCCTGATTGGTTTTGATTTCTTTATCTCGCTCTTTGATGGTTTCTTTTTCTTGCGCTTTTATCTGTTCTTTAAAATATTTAGATAGAGAGCCTACGTTTGATAAATCTATGTTTAAGTTTTGCATAACTTGCTTTCAGTTTTCTAATTCAGCTAAGAACTCTGTAAGTTTTTGCTCTGCTAATAATTTTCTTAAATCATTTAAATTATTACTACCTATTTCATTCGATAAAAAGGAGAGTAGTAATTGATTTTCATCGTCGGATTTCTTTTTGCTCTGTTCTAAATCTTTAACTCTTTCATTCAAGTCTTTCAAATCTTTTTTTAAGTTGTGTTTTAAGACTATTTTACGATTATTTTTCTCTTTAATTTCGTTGTGAAATGTTGTTGCTTATAGGTGGAATTTCAAATTCAAATAAATTTCAGCCCTCAACTATCATTCCTTTTTATAACGAATTTTTTCCTTTCTAACTTAAAAAAGTAAGATCAGTCCGATTCGCTTTGTCAATATTTTGCAGATCATTTCGATGGCATAGTTGTCAAAAGAAAAAATATTGCTTAATATGTGATGCAATTGTCCTTTAATAATTTTTTTTTTTTTGAAATAAAAAAGTTTATCAAAAATCGGTTAAAATTTAATTATTTTAAAACATTAGTAATTCACGTTGTTATATAACGTCTAGTCACATGACAGATACAAATTTATAGAATAAGTTCATTCCGCGGTCTGGTTAATAAATATTATAAAGTATGATACGGTATGATTCAAATTTCGCGAAAAGTAATAATTAAGCATTTAGTTGTATTACAAGAGATATATTTTAAATAAATTTTCGAAGATGATGTCATATTATTATAAGAATTCGTTTTAATTCGATTGAATGCTAATACTATAGGTAAAGCCAAAAATTTTGTTCAATACATTCAACCTTATTTTCGATTAAATACTTTTGTAAATATTCAACTAGTTTTTGAAAATGAAGCTCATCAGTAGCAGCCAATATCTTTAAAATATCCAAGACTTCATGCTCATTTAATGAAATGACACCACCGTAAATGTATCTAAATAAAAATTTTGAAATTAAAAATATCACAAAGAAAATAAAACGTCAAACGTAAACAACGTAACTTAAAATAATTTGAAAGGCATCCGCTGAAAACTTTGGTAATTTATATGAATCAGAGAGACATCATTAACCTTTTTATGGTTAGCATGTCGTAAAATGGAGAACGATTACACAAAATAATAACCTTATGCGTACAGAATATTTTCACATCAGAATCTTCCCAACTTCAATTTTAATATCATAATATTCATCATCCTCTAATATTTTAATATAGTTTTAGAAAATTTGTGTAAATATGATTTTAATTTATCAAAATCTAAATTTAATAAATTTAAAGAAATGATGAATATAACCAAATAATCTGATGCGTGTGTGGCTGCAAAAATTAATTGCAAGTAAAATTAAAATATTTTGACATCTAATGATTATAAAAAATGAAATAAAGTTTTATTAGATTTGTCATTTTAAAATACATTTAATAATGATATTTTAAATTTTTAAAATTAATAATAATTAATATATATCTAAATAATATATATCAAAAACAACATATTAAGTAATAATTATTTATAAAAAAAATTTAGTTTATTGAATTCATCTCATTAATCCTATTAAATGATGAGATCAATATAGAACAAGATTTAAAAAATCATTAGTTAATTACATTTTATTTTATTAATTTTTATCATAAAGTATTAATTTTTTAATAACATATTTTAAAATATTTAAAACAATTAAAATGATAAATAAATTAAATACAAAATGTAGGCAAAATAATTAAAGGGATTTTAATGTTCGAAGTACAGTACCACTGTTAATAATTGCCTCCCACTACGTTAACTTTCGCCGGATGACCTAACTTGCTAATACTGCTTGTTTTTTTTCGCCTTTTAATTGACCAATGTAAATGCTACGAAATTTTGCTCAATAGTTAGTTGAGGCATATATCAATATAAATTTATTTAAAGAAATGTATTATTCAATTAGTATTTGAGAAAGTATTTTTTATAATTATTATACAGTATATGAATAAGAATTTGTACAAAAATAACAAAAAATTCAAGTTATATTGCATCAGTGGTGCAAATATTTTGATGATTACGGTAGTTTCTCTTTTTATGCTTGCATGACTTTTAAAGTATAACTTCATGAGAAACAGGAACTTTAAAATATTAGTCATCGCTAAATCTTCAAGAACTAAATTAATATTTATAAAATATCGATTTTATAATAAAGGTACAAACAATTTGAGCTTACATTTACTTACATATATTGATATATATTTGTCTTCAATGGAATTAAATCAAATCGCTATTGCAACATACGTTCTGATTTATTAATTTAATGGTATATTTGACACTTTTCTTAATTAAAAACGTAATACAAATTCCCAAATGGGATCGATTTTTTGTTTTTTAAGTATATAGAAGTAAATAATACAATATGGAAAAGGATATAGTTCATTCTAAATATTCATTATTCATTATAAAATAAATATTCGAGGGCTGAAATATCTTTGTAAATGAGACTCTCACCTAAACAACATTTCACAAAAGAAAACTTATAACTTTGAAAAAGGTTTGAAAGACTTGAATGAAAATAATTATGATCTAGAGCAAAGCAAAAAGAAAAAGTAAACCGACGATGAAATCAAATGCTACTCTTCTTTTATAAAATGAAATAGGTAGTAATGATTTAGATAATTAGCATGGCAGAGATACTATCCGAATTAGAAACTGAAAGTAAGATATTCTAAACTTAAAACATTGTTTTAACGATAAAAATAAGAAATTATTAGATGTAAGATCTCGATTTAAATATTTTAAAAAGAATTAATGTGCAAGAAAATGATGTTATAACCAAGTAAGAAACTATTCAAAATTGACGAAGAAGTCCAAAGAGAGCGGGAAGAAAATACAAAACTCAAATTATTTATGATTTTAACTATTACTAATACAAATAAGAATTGCATATTAATTGCTTCGAGTGGATTGCAAAGATATCAAAAATCCACTTTCTTGTACTCAAATATCTAGTTTAGAAACCTATGAAATTATATTATCCCGTTAGGAAATAATATTCAATCACTCGCCTACAAGATCAATTATTACGTCAGATTTTAATGTTGTTCCATCCACAATAATTTTTCTGTTGAACATGGGGTCAAACGTCAGATTCATAAAATTATTTTTCAATGCAACAATTCATATATTATAAACCACTTACCTACCTTTGATTTTTAAATAAAATAAAGTTTTTTACTCGTCAGTTAATCAATTAACTACAACAACTAGTAGTGAATCCAATCTTATTTCAAGATATCACAACAAATTTTCTGAGAATGCGTGGAAGAGCACAATATGTAGCTTCTGTTGTAATTAACCAACCACTAAATAATAATGCTGCAAAATATTCTCATTCGCAAATGTGTAGAAATTATGGTTGGCATTCTATCTATACAATGACAAACGTTATCAAAACTCGATAACTATTTACCCACAAAACAATATTACTATCTATTTCTAAATCTATATGCCCATTCTATCCATCAAATGACGATTTGGTTTTTCTAAGCCAACTAGATCAATTAGATGATTTGGGATCAATCCATTCTTATTACATTACGATCAATCATAATCTATAACAATCAATCATTAGCGTTAAAAATAATTTTAAGTGGTACTTTTTAATTTTGTTTCTTACATATTTTTTTAATATATGTAATATATTTAGCTTGGTTAAAGTATTAGCATTATATTAATAAAAATTAAACATTTAGAGGAATTTTTAGATAATATATAATAGAAGATACTTAAGAAGATGTAATATAGTATATAAATTATAAATAATGCTGCGTCACATTAATCAAGGTAACGAGAGGATAAGGTGCGGTTTTGGTTTGACGTAAAGTACTTTGATTTAATTACAGCTAATAGCATTGTACAACAACGCTTATGAACGAGTTGCTCCTTATTTTCTGAATACTTCTTGGAGTTAACTGCCATTAAAAATTTCACTGCAATATATTACTTTATAAAGAAAAGATCTATTTAGTTGAGTTCCGAATTATCTCAAGGAAGTTCTAAAAAGAATGAGTTATCAGTATAGATGCTTGCCGAAACCTCCTCAAAATAATTTCGTCATATCCTTTTCTATGTTTTTAATATAGTTTCGACAGTTTCAGCTTTCATCGTATTCCTTATTATGATTTTAATATAGTTTCGTCTAAGTTTCGACTGTTATTAAGGGGTTTCGTCCCTCATCATTAGATTTAACCTAACCTGAAAAAATGCAGGTCAACCAATCATCATCTGAGAATGATGATTTTATCATTCAAGAATGATGTTTTATTATTTGAGAATGATATTTTATCATTCAAAAATGATGTTTTATTGTTTAAAAAATAATTTTATCATTCAATAATAATGTTTTATCATTTAAGAATGATAATTTTATCATTTAAGAACAATGTTTTATCATTTGAAAATGATGATTTTATCGTTCAATTAAAATAATTTGTTATCATTCTTGAACAGTATTTTATCATTCAAGAATAATGTTTTATCATTTGAGAATGATGATTTTATCATATTCAAGAACAATATTTTATCATTTAAGAATGATGATTTATTATTTAAAAACAATATTTTATCGTTTAAGAATGATAATTTTATCATTCAAGAAATGATGTTTTATTATTTGAAAATAATATTTTATTATTGAGAATAATGTTTTATTATTCAAGAACAATATTTTATTATTCAAGAATGATGTTTTATTATTCAATTATAATAATTTATTATCATTCTTAAATAATAGCTATTTTTTCTTTTTAAATAATTTTGATTAGATCAGGTCAGGTCAAATTAAATAAAAATTTAAATCAGAATAGATTTTTGTTTGACCTAATCTGATCCTCTCAATTCAAATAACTTAATTATTTTGATCTGAATTGACCTGTTTAGAGCTCTAAGTATAAGTCATCATCTTTATTTATTAGCAAGTAAACTGATAATGCTGTTTTTGATCTGCTATTTAGATTTCTGCATTTAGATATTTTATTTAGATTAGAAAGTTGTAGATCATCTCTCAAATAGCAAGAAAATTGCTTTTATTGATCCTAACCTTCAAGTAATTATATTTCTTGAATTGATTATTTTCTGTGATATTGAATATATGTAAAAATTCTACTTTAGCAATGTATTTAATAATATACTTTACAAATTTTTTTGAAGTGATATATTATACATTTATATAAATATTCTAGGTCATTAAGATTATAGAAAAATAAAATATTATCTATTAATTTGCAAGTTTAATGTATTTATATATATATCTACAAAAATTTTGATTAATATAAATAATTTTAAAGATTTATTATGAAAAGTCTTTCTTATATTATTCCTAAAAAAAGTAAGTTTATTATATATTTAATAAGATTACATTAATGAATCTAATAAGTAAGGATTTTTTTAATATAATTCAAGTTTTTGTTCTTAATCTAAAAGATCTAAATGTATAATGTTATACTTGATCATAAATTTGATCATTTTGTGATCTAGTAGCATTTATGTATATAAGCAATCTCTTTATTTTAATATTCAATTTATCAAAGAAGTCTATGATTATACTCTAATCACTGATTTTTCATTTCTTTTTTGAATGATCTAAAATGATGTAAAAAGTAAAATGCATAATGTAAGAATCAGTTAATTAGAATATTGTTATTATTGTTTATTTATTATAATATATTTTAAAGGTTTGCTTATCTATTTTCTACTATTGATAAAGTGATAAAATTTTAAGTAGCCAGATATTAAGACACTTTGCGTAAATATATATAATCCTTCACTTTATTTTAAACTTATTAAAAGACAGATTTTATAGCATAAAATTGGGATGTAATTTTTTATAAAAATAAGAGTTACTTGTTTTAATAAATGTAAAAATTAATATAACCAGAGTTTTATTTATATATTCTATATTTGAATATTTGCTTTATTATATTAAATTAAACATGAATAAAAGTTTTTGTGATTTATTTAAGTTTTTTGTGTAATATATATTATATATTTTTAGTAATAACTAAGTTTTTCTAATTGTAGATAAATATAAGTCAACTAATAGTTATTAAATTTAAACCTTAAATCATTAAAAATAATATATATTTGGCATATTTTCTCAAATTTCTGTTTAATCTTTAGTTGATTATTTACACTTTCTTATATTATAGAAATTACTTTACTATTAGAAAATAAATGTGAAAATAAAAGAGATTTAAGATTCAAATCATAAATAAAGATTGGCAGTTAATAGTTATTAACATAATAAACAAATCTAATCATTATTTGTAAGTAATAAAAGTCTTTATTATATACTTTATTTAATAAGTTGATTGTATTATTCAAATATATATAATTTTAAGAATAGATTTATTATTCTTAATATTGATCTTTCATGTATAATATTTGTGTAATAATGAAGGTAAAAGTTATGTAAACTTAACTAAAAGAAATACATCTTAAAGTTTTATCAAAGATCTTCCTGTTTAAGATGTAGTTAACATCAGTTAGTCTTAGATATACTTCTAATATATTAGAATATAATGATAATACTTTATAAATAATTGAGTATTTTATTATTTTTATAATATTATGATTTTTGTGTAAAAGTTAGAGTTTAAATTTCATTTAAAAAAATATTGAAAGTAAGCAGAAAATAAAAATTTTCTGTAATATAAAGATATTATATTGATTTTATCTGAGATGTTCACTAATATTAGAAATTAGAATCTAGTTTATAATTTTATACAGAGTAAATATATAAGAATTTTAATAAATAATGTTTTAATATTTTATATTGAGCAAGTATATTAATCTAATTTACTTTTTCAATAAGATAAGTTTATGATAGATAATATGCAATTTAAGTGATTTATTTATATAAAAATCTTTCATAATAGATGTAGAAAATAATAAGATATTCTTTTAATATAAATATTTAAAATTTATTATACATACGTCAGTTAGTTTTCAGATATTATTATGAATTTAGATATAAAAAGTGATATTTTATTTAAATTGTTAATAATTTGAGACAATTTTTCTAAATATATCAAATTCAATGTATTTGATATATTATCAAATTAATTAAAAATAGATTAATTATATTTTTATATAATATATTTATATAATATATATTATATATATATTGAGTTATTATTAATATTTTTTTTTTTATTCATTTATTTGATCACAGATCTAAAATAATAATATAATAAATAACTTTTTAGCTTTTTATTATTATTGATTATTTTTTTTACTAAAAAAAATAAATAAATAAAATGATGATAATTCAGTAATAAAAGATAAAGTATAAAATGTAGTTAGAATTTTTTTATTACTTTTTTTAACTTTCTTTATAAATTATAATTTTAGTATTAATTTTTTTTCTTTATTTATTATTATCAAAGTAAATAATAAATAACTAATTAGTTAATTATTTATTAATTATTTTTTATAAATAAATAATAGAAAATAAAAAATCAAAAAAAAGAATTAAGAATAATGATATTATTATATAATATTTTAGAGAGAAGGTAATAAAAGATTTTAATATATATTATATATTATAAAATTATTATAAGAGAGAATATGAGCTTATAGTAAATAGATATTATGTAATAAATATCAATATCCTTATATCAAGTTGATAATAGATGATATTGGTTGGATTTTAAAATAAGAAAAGTTATTTTTTTTTATTTATTATTATTTATTATTGAAAGAATTTAAAGAATTTATATAAATGAATTAATCATAAATAAATTTTGATAAACTTTTATTTTACTTTTTTATTTTATTTATTTTATTTAAAGTATATAAATAAAAAAATAATAATATAAATATTATTGCAATTTCACTTTAAATAAAAGAATTTTAATTATACAGTGCATACAACTTAGTCCTAACCAATAAATTTGATAAAATTCAAATTGCTATTCCTCATTCAAAAAACATGATAAATATAAAATATAATCATAAAATGATAGAGTAACTCAAGCCTAACAAAACTATATTTTTAAAATTCTGATAAAACTATTTTTGATAGAACAGTAGCAATTTAAAAGTGAGATCATTTTACTATAAAATCAGAAATTTTAACTGCCTCTCACATGACTTACATGATCAATTTTCTTATTTTTTATTGGTTAATTTTTATTTTTGTGACACTAATCTAAAGCCACAATCTTTTAAAAAAAAGATTTAAAGTCTCTTGCTATTTTTATTAAAAAAATAAATGAAAGTTTTTAAAAGATAAGTATTTTAATTGTTATTATTGATATGTATAAAATTTACATATTACTAATTTTTTGCTTTTCTTTTTGTCTATAGCCAGTGTAAATAATCCAGTGTATTTTATCTAAATAATAACTATTTGTAAAACTGAATTGGGAATCCAATGATGTGAACAATACTTTTAACTGCAAATTCTGCTACCTGACCTGTTAAGCATTTTCAGTATACAGCTATATAGCGAAATGCCTTCATTGCATATCAGCGAATAGTTGTAAATAAAATAGAAGCAAGAGTCAATAGAACAGTCCTTTGTAATACTGTCCATAAGTAATCACAATTTGACTGACTAAATTTCTTAGCTGCATCTCAAAAGTTCTCAATATAATTAAGTTCACAATGAAATTTAGAATAAAATATGATTTGATGTCCAGCTGCAACAATAACCTATTCTAATCGTCCCTTCTATGCTAAAAAATCCAGCTGCTAATTCATAATTTTTCATACTTCTTCTAATTTTAACCCTTCATTTGGTCACAATCCCCTTTCTGTTAGAACTTACTTTAACCCTTTTAGCTGTTTATGCAGTTTAAAAATATAATAATTCAATAGAAAAACTATTTCTTGTTGAACTCTCTCACCAAAATATGTGCTATGCATCTTCGGTTGCTTTCCATCAGGACTAAAATTCATATATTTGGCAATTAGTGCATCTGGTGAAAAAGTAGCATAACTTGATGCATTATCAAATGCAAATAAAGCCTGATACCCTGAAAAATGTTTTTCAAATATAGGAATAGCACGTTTGACTACTTGGTTTATTAAATCTTCAGCCTTTCACCATCCATCATTGTTTTTACCTAGATTTATAATAATACAGGCCTCTTTGAGAAAATTATCTGATACTTGTATTTCATCAGAAAGTACAAGACAGTCACAAATATCAGTCAAAAAGTCACTGACATGAATCAAGTGACTGTTACCTTTTTTTCGTAAGGGTTATTCTCCATTAGAAATCCAAAAACTCTGACTTTCATCATAAGCTGAGAAAATGCATTCATCATGCGTAACAAGAATAAGTGGATTATCTGGTCAGGTTACTTCTTCTAAGTTGTCTCCTAAAAAAATAGGCATTCTAAGCTCAAGTTCACTTATTTGTTCTAAAAATATTTTCTGATAAGCTACCACATCTTCTCTTTCATGCCTATCTATATACATTTCCTTTTTACTTTTGCATATATATAACCAAGCTCTTTTAAATAGTTTCTTGCAGTATTTATATGAATAATTGGAGACAATGCAAATCTGAGCCCTAGTAAAATATTCTCATTCATTTGTATCATTAACATTTATGAAGTAATTTCCCACTTATGCTTCTGAACAAATGATTTTACTTAGAGGAGAATATCTTCATCCCAAAGAAAACTTCATATCTTAACATGATGTCCTTGACAGGAGTAGGGAATTTTGTAATTCTTTATATATTCACATACCCAAAAATGAATGCATTTAGCATGGTATGTTCCTTTTCCTACTGCATCAGCAATAATTTCACTTGCTTGCATTTTTGGATGGTTACTTTTCACAAGTTAAAAATAAAGATGAATGCTATTTAAACACACCCAAATCTTACTATTTATTTTTTCTTTTTTAATATCTAACATTAGACTTTCAAGAGCATCCGAAATTTTATTATACAATTATAACCCTTAACCTCATTATCCAATTGTTTATTAGCATTATCATTTAATTCTAACTGTTCATCAGCATTATCATCTATATCTATATTAGTCTTATCATCTAATTCTTTAATTTCTTCAGTAGATTTCTTAACATTTCAAAAGGTATGTAACTTAAGGGTCCCTTTTGCTGCTTCACGCTGTTGCTAATTCTTTCTTCTTTTAGTATGATTTGAGTTTTCTATATAACGTAATTTATGTATTTCTTGAGAAGCATGTTCCTGATGATACTTTTTTGTCACTTCTTGTAGTTTTTTTACAATGCTTATAACATTATCATTTTCTATTGGCTCATCATAAATGAAAAAATTATTAGGAATGTTAACAGTTAAAGATAAACTGATTTTAAACTAGTTGTATAACTGAACTGATTCAGTTTGGTTTCAAGATTAAGAACCATAATAAATATCAGTTTTTATCATGTAATTCAATATAATTAAATCATTAGTTCAACCGACAGTTTAACTGAATTTTCAGCTGCAGTTTCAACCATAGTTGATAACTTATTTAGAAGAATCTAAATAATAAGGTTTTTATCATTATTTATTTAAAAAAGAATTTAAAAAAGCATCAGTTTTTGAAATCAACGAAATAGAATTTTAATAACAAAATTTTTGTTTTTGTATATTAATTGGTTCTATTATTTATTACAATAATGATACATAAATAAAATAAAAAAATAAAACTACAAATAGAATAAATTT
>CAJVPQ010001264.1:0-19260 GCA_910591825.1 Funneliformis caledonium
TATATATTATCGTTATATGTCAAATTTGTTATATGGTCTAGATCATGTGATCATATTTATTATTTTATTATTGGTCACCCAATCGACGTGGAGTTTACATGGTTCTGATCATTACAAAGAAAAAAAATGGATTTAAATGCCCTAAGTGGGCGAAATCTTTATTAATGATTTTTTTAGATATATAGTGAATCAGAAAATGTTTAGAGAAGCGAATAAAATATAAGATGCTATCAAAGAGCGCGGATCCTAGGCCATTTAATGCGTCTAATCAAGTTATTTCTTTGCTCTCGAAAAATTTCTATAGCTAATTGTTTTTTTCCTATCACTAACTACGAGATTCTCAGTCTCATACTCTTATATTACGCTAGATTTTTAAAATAAATAATCCCGCCCATCCCATTTACAGAGATGAAAAATTTTCAAATCTATGCATAAATTCTGAAGATTAGCAACTGAAGTAAAAAAAAAATAATCAATATTTCCAATTCACACCACTATGATTCATTTTCTCCGCCTCATATTCAAGAAATTTGTTGCTCTTGACTTTATGATGATCAGACGATCAAAATCGATTAACATCGTGATGACATGTTCTAAGAAGCAAGTTAATCAACAAAACCAACATACTTTATTATCACTTTGTGATTGTTGATATTTGTGTTGTAATATAATGGTAAGTTTGATTAATTTGATTAGTTTCATTCGATTTTTATTTTACTTGCACGAGACGGATAAAAGGATTCACTAACTGAGACATCACCTTTTTATATAATTTGCAGGAACAATTTAGAATACATTTTGGGGAAATTACGTTAATATGATCGCATTACAAAAATCTGATCAATAGATCTGCTTAAAGTTATAATGAAAAACTTTGATGCTACCCATATGCAAAGAAGAGGTAATTTTTTATATGTAAAAACCTGAGTATCTGCGGGAAAGTTCAAGAATAAAATTATTTGATGCAATTAGGGTCTCAATATTTATTGTTGAGGTTCATAACGATCAACGCTTGGACATTTTTGGTAGATAATCGGCAGATTCATTCAAGATGTTGGATGTTGACATGATATGTTTACATGTATAGCTTTCATAAAAATGCACATTTATATTTTTCCGAAATAAGTGCATTTAAATTCTCCTACGTTATATCATTTACTGTGCCACATTGCTGCGATTGGACACGCGTATCAATTAATAATCGGGGAATCTTGAAATAATATCGTTATATCCAAATTATACTGAGAAAATACATCAAAAAATTTTAATATATATCGGTATATCGAAGTCAGACTGTAATAAAGGTTAAATAGTCATGCACTGATGTGTGTGGTGTCTCTCGTTAGCGATTGCACATGAGCATGACGAGACTACCGGTTGACCTGGTTTGCCCTTTAAAGTTGAAAGTGGGAGGAGGGGGCCAACGTTTCTAAGTACCATCACCTTTTAAAGCTTGTTTTTTTTTTCAAAATCACGTTATGAATCATATGATTAATCGATTTAATCGATTTTAAGAGAAATTTTTTTTTTTTTAGGTTCTTGAACCCACTTGCCGATTATGTCGTTAAATATCATCACGTCAGAACATAATCATTAAACTAAAGGAATAATTAAAGTTCAACATAAAGTATTTTATACCATTAACCATTTTTTAACAATAAACAAATTTTTATATTAGCCATTTTTCACCATCAATTGATCACGTCTCTTCCCTCAATCGGTTTCAGTTCAAAAATTTAATTGTCTAATTGTTTGTTAAAACGATTTGGTTTACAAAAAAATAATGACATTAAATTTTCTTCATGGATAAATTTATCTTAGACCCTCGTTATATCGGAAAGTTTATCGGGTCACATGTGATTTTGGATACTGATTGTATAATAAAAAAAAGGAGATCGGTATCCGATACACGGTAAAGTCACCTGACTTTTTGCGAATAACGTTCCCTTTTGTTCTTACTTTTGCTCATGACACGTGAACTTGTTCACCAAATCTGGGTATGTTTATTATCGATTTTTTTTTGTCAAGAGCTTGTTTGTGCCCCGTTTGTGATTGTTGCAAAAATTCTTTTATTGTCGTACGAAAATTCCTCTCCAAATTTCATTATTTAAACTTGAGTTGCATTGTAAAACTTTGTATTTTTTAAACTCAAATTTGGTTACATGTTACCATATTTAATAATTGCGCATGATAACAAAATGATGTTATAACTAAATTAGATCACTCCGACAATAAAAAATCAGGATTACAAAAGATCTGATTAAACTTTTTTTTTCCCCTTCAATTATAAATTAAACCGTTTCAACAAAGGTTTAAAGAAAGAAAAAAAAATAAAAAAATTTTTTTCTTAACAAGATATTATGAGCTCAAGGCATTATTGTCCGGAATGTGACCAACGTTTAGGAGATCATACATGGTGGTGTGAATCTTGTCAACGAAGGCATTTTGTGGAAAATTTTGATAATTGGTCTACAGGAGATAAAAGTATTGATGATTTTATTAAACAAACCCAAATGAATGCCAAAGAATGTGACCAATATCTTGAATGGATCCCATTTTCAGCTTTTATCAATGTCAATAAATCAGAAATTTCCGAAGTTGGAACCTTATTTACCGCAAATTGGATTAAAGGTCCGAATGATACTTGGGATCCGGTAGAAGGTGAATACGTTGCTAGAAGGGGTTTGCTTAAGGTCGCATTAACTTCCCTCGGTGGTTCCCCTTCACTTTTCTTGAAGGAGGTAAGTTCTTTTTTGCTTTTCAAACCTTATTAATCGAATTCCTCCTAATTTTTAAATTTTTTTTTTTTTAATATATTTTTTAATGGGAGGGTAGCTTAAAATGCATTACCATTCGCGTATGTATAATGGACTTGTTATGCGTCTTTTTGGCGTGACGCGAGAGTCAGTTACGAGTAATCTGATGATGGTGGCGGAGACGGTGGAGTGGGACGTACGTCACTACGTTTCACATCATCACACGCGTCTTACATGGCAAAATAAATTAGCCATTTTACACACGATCGTGAGTGCTTTAGAGATCGTGAAAAGCGAGAAATTGACTCAACATACGATAAAATCTCATATTGAAATTTCGGTTAATGAATTAGGTTTAGGTGAAGGAAAGGAATTGATTCCAGTTATTGGACATTATAGATATGATCTCTTACCATTCATCGCACCTGAAATCATCGATGGGGAAGAGTATAATCCAAAGGTTGATGTTTATACATTCGGGATGCTTATGTGGGAATTTTCTTCAAATCGACCTCCATTTTATGATCAACCTCATGATGCAAAGCTCATCGCTTCAATTTGTAATGGATTCAGACCAAATTTACGTCATGATACTCCCGAATGTTATGGGGAATTGATGGTAAGATGTTGGAGTTATTATCCTCAAGATAGACCAACAATTTCCGAAATTGTAAAGATATTAAGTGAATGGCACGTTTATGGAAAAGATAAGGATCATTTTACTAATGCCGAATCAAAAAGAATTAAAAGGGTTTTGGCTAAAGGGTTAAACCCTAATCCTGCTGGTAGAATGGTCGCTCCTCCTAAAATTCACCCTCAAGCTATTTATACTAGTAGATTATTAAAATTTCCCGCCCTTCCCATTCCAAGAAATTCTCCAATACCTATTCCCAGACGATCTCAATCTCATAGTGATCATGATTACGGACGTACGCAGATGAGCAATCAAGATTTAGCCGCCATACTTATTCGAGATGAAAGTTTCTTTTCAACCGGACTACTTATGCAAAGACGTTCAGTTTATCCCGAAGAAGAACCAGAGTCAGAGGATGAAGATATTATAAAACAATACGAACTTTCCATTCCTTCTAATTGTAAGTATCGTTCGTCTACTAGGATTTCATATGTTTCATATACATTTTCTTATGTTAAAAAAAAAAAATTTCATTCGATAGATAGTAGCTTGGATAATTACGGTAGTACAAGCAGTTCCAAGAATATAGAACCACCATCTAAAAGTCTCTCAATTTTAACTGATAATATGACTGATGAACCAGAAATCTCCGAAGAATTAATGCGAACGCCTATTACAAGTTGTTTTAGCCCAACCACCTTTAAACATAGTTAAAGAATAATCATAAAAAAATTTCTTTTATATAGACATAATGTACAGTACATTAGTTTTTTTTTTTTTTTTTTTTCCTGTGCTTTTATTTTTTTTTTTTTTTTTTTATGTATTATATGAGAAATTTAATAAAGTAAATAAAATTATAAAATGTGAATACAAAAAAAAAAAGAATGCTAATACAAAAATGTTTAAAAAATTTCCAAAATATATTCTAAAATTTGCCAAGAAAAAAATCAGCCAATAATAATAATAATAATTTATATTATCCATCAAAATAAATTTTTTTTTTTTTGTTGTAAAATGAGCAAGTCGGATAGTTATAATACATACATACATAAAAGAGGAGAGAGAATCGAATGAAAATAAGTGGAAAGTATGAGGAATGATGAGGAAAGGATAGGAAGTTTTTCCTATTATACAAAACGATTTGAAATCACTGAACATTTGTTTGTAACTGTATATGGTCTAATACGCGCTTCTATATATAATTATATAATACTACATAAGCTAAATATACATCGTTATAACTTACATAAATAATTAGATCTAACTCTAGATAATACAAAACCATAATATAATAATAATACACTAAGACAAAATACATAATACAAGTGAAGCGCTTTAAGACCTCAACAAATACACAACAGCAAGATTTTTTTTTTTTTTTTTTTTTTTTACGATCGCCAGATCGGGGAGAAAAATAAATAATACGAAAAATATATGATAAATATGTTTGTTGTTTCAAATACCACTACCGGAGGAACGTGCGCGCGAAATAAAGAGATGCTTGGATAGGATATGATGTTATATAATCCACTTCATTAAGTTGTGCTAGATCTCAAGGGACCATACAATATTCGTTCCTAATCATGAAAAAAATTAACGAGTGACGACTATTCCTTTTAGGCTTGAATTTATTTGTTTTAAACAAAAACAAAAAAAAAAAAAAATTTCTTAATATGTAATAAGATTACTAACCCAAAAGCTTCTCCTTCTGCTGTGTTCACGACGAAGTATTTTGGATAATTCACTCACTCTTCTTTTTGCAGTTTCGTGTCCGTTATTAGCCGCTTTAGTATACCATTCAAGAGCTCTCTCTAAACTTTTCATTGTTCCTCTTCCATATTCATAACATACTCCAATGCGGCATTGCGCTGTCGCGTATCCTTTATCTCCAGCAATTTTAAAGCATTCAAAAGCTCTATAGGGGTCCGTTTCGGTTCCAAATCCAATATCATAACACCAACCCACATTGTTGTGTGCTGAAACACTTCCATTGTCTGCTGCCTTTTGGAAACTATTAAACGCTTTAATCGGATCCTTGGAAGTTCCCATTCCTTTATAATAACACCAACCTACAAAGACCAATCCTCTTGGATCACCTAAATCCGCCGCTTTAGAATAATATTCAAAGGCCAACGTCGGGTCTTTGACCTTTC
The DNA here is from genome assembly GCA_910591825.1 of Funneliformis caledonium. Taxonomy (NCBI): domain Eukaryota; kingdom Fungi; phylum Glomeromycota; class Glomeromycetes; order Glomerales; family Glomeraceae; genus Funneliformis; species Funneliformis caledonium. The sequence goes on from CAJVPQ010001264.1 coordinate 5,544, forward strand.
CAAATCCATGTTCATTCATGAATCCGACAGCAAAATAATAATCGGCGGACTTTGATGGGTAATTTTCGAAGAGTGCTAATATATCTTTGGGTTTCTTCTTTTTATCGTAGCATAGATTGTCTAATTTTCTTTTCAAAACGTCATCAGTGACATTTTCCCAATGATCACATATGCTGATAACACCGTCCATCAATTCTTGATCCACATTTGAAATTTTTAAGATCACTTTTTCAAATGGAGGAGTTTTAGGGGTTAACGGCGAGCCAACCAACGTACACTGTGATTTTCGATCAACTCCGGAATCACGTCTATACCTACTACAATCGCTATCTCGCCTATTGTAACTACCTTTACTATCCCGCCTGATGTCACGATTAAGAATAGCATCCATTGGGGGAATCACGATTCCCATTGGGTTATCATCCTCGTTGGACGCTGGGGAAGTAACGATTGGCTTACCAAGAATAAGATTATAAGTGTTATTATCATCATTATCGGATGATGAAGATGATGGAACAGGTGCGCTACCACTACGAATGGGATTTCGATAAATGCTTGATGATATGCTTAATGGCCTTGGTTCTGTTGATGTTTCAGAAAATGTTATGTCCTTGTCACTTGCGAGTGTGCTTTTTTCGCTTTCAATTGTCGTGGATGTGGATACTGGCTTGCTGCTTGATACGGAACCATCAAAATCATCATCAGAAGAATCCAAATCATCAACGGGTAAATTATCTTTGTACTCGATCATTCGATCATCATCGTCGTCATCGTCGTCGAATAAGGATTCCAATTCGAGGCGTGCGAATGTCAATTGACGTCTTTCGCTCGGAACGTATTGCGTCAAATCAAATATAAGCTGGTTGTAAATTTGCGGTGTGTCCGAAGGAAGTTGTTCCAACAAATCATACATTGCGCGAGTCGATCTTTTATATTCTTTAATCTCATCATCATCCATTCCTTCGTAAGGGTGCACTCCTTCCTTGGCAACTACATCATTCATTTTTAAAGTTAAATTCAAACGATGCGTAACATAAGAAGGATTAATTCGTGAAATAAATGATTGTTTACCTGACCACAATATCAACCCAAATGAATATATGTCGGAAAGTTTTGGATGGCTAATTATAAGACGGAAATAAAATAAATCAGCTGCATATTTCATGGGATATTATTCGAACCAAGAAATACGAAGGGGGATGCCTTACTTGTCAAAGAATTCTCTCATTTTAAGTTCTCTACATACGCGTTCCGGTGCCACATAATTAATGGTACCACCAGCTTTTCCATGATCCAACACCATCTGACTCTTGGTCTTGGAAATGCCAAAATCGGCCAACTTTGGAACGCAATCCCGGTCCAGCAAGACATTTTCGGGTTTAAGATCGAAATGTAGCACATTATTTTCGTGACAATGCATTAGTCCGAGTGCTATGTCTCTGCAAATTCTTGCTTTATCACTCCACGCTATTGTATGAGATTTAAGATAACTCGATAAATTTCCATTGGGCGCGTATTCCAATACCAATGAAAAAGAATATCGATCTTCTCTTATCACTCCGAAGAATTTTAGTATATTGCTGTGATTTTGTAATTTGAAGTAGTTACTATATTCCTTTAATAAAATATCTATTTCTCGCTGTATAAAAAAAAAAAAAAATTAAATAAATAAATAAATGAATAAAAAGGTAAAAAGTTTCCTTCATGCTGTTCCTTCTTTACCTGACTCCTTTTTACGACCACAGACTTTCCTTGAAAAGTGGCCAAGTATACTTCTCCCATTGCCCCTCGGCCAATTACAAGTGGAGGCTGACTCAACGTAACCTTACTCTTTTTTATTAATATTCTATTTGACATATTATCTATACTTTTATTTATCACTCTAAAATAATTATCTCGTGTGAACAAAATAATAAATAAACAGGAAACGAAAGGGCAAAGAAACAGGAAAAAAAAAAAAAAAAAATTAATAGAAAAAAAATAAAAATAAAACCGTCGTTAGAATTTTTGACTGTTTATCTGAATATCTGAATTAAGTTTGGTTGTCTCTATCTTGTCGTAACTATGACATATATATTGTGGCATACAAAAAAAAAAAAAAAAAAAAAAATTTAAAATTTGGGAATCGAAAACAAAGGAGTCACAATCCATTGATCCTTGAATCCTTATTGGGGTATCACCAAGACTTCGGATTCTTCCATGGTTCGTTTTATGTGCTTTGAAATCATTATTTTCTTTTTTCATACTTTATATGGAAATTTTCGTTTGGGGATCAATAATAATAAATTATACAACTACTATAAAGAAATGTGTGACTGATAGAATTGGAAGAATTATTAAGTCATTAAATTGATAAGGGGTTGGAAATTTTCTACGCTTCGTTTTTTTTCGTTTTTTTCTCTCTCCTTTTTTTTTTTTTACAAGAATTCAAGAAATTCGAAGCTTTTCTTTTCTTTTTTTTTTTTTAAAAAAAAAAGACAATGAAAAATTTAGTTCGAAATCGCACTTCGCGTGTCCTTTAGTTCGATAATAAAAATGCATTGTTTTTATTGTTATCGTATACCAAAATCAAACCATTTCTTCACTTCCATGTATGTTAATCGACATTATTCATGGTTGGATCGTAAGTAAGAACAATATACCAACGAGTCAATCAACCAGAAACAACAATAGAAATCCTAAGCTACAAGTAATTTAGCCGGTTAAGTGTGTGAAAAAATGAACTCCAAATGTTTATAAGGGTCTTTTCATTTCAATTTTTTGAATTTGTGGTTAAGTGGTAAGGATTTACCCTCTAGTGATCCGTTCTAACGATAATAGTAATTTTATTAAGGTTAATCCGACATTAAATGACACGCTAACAACGATAGTCGGGTTTTTTTTAAAAAAAATAAAAAAATAGACACGTTGCATTTCGAATAAACGTTAAAAGGAATTGGGAATGATATAATTTTTTTATTATTAATGATTATTTCTAAAATGCCGGGAAAAATCATTTTTCTTCTTAATTTTCGAAGATTTTAGTATGAAAATTCCAATTTTAGCAACACGTTTTGTCATAATTCCAAATGCACAATTGCATTTCGAAACATTTTATTACCTACGCAAATCATGACACAATTCATATATTTTTTTAAAATAAAAAAAAATGGAGGTAAGATGATTATTGTCTAGATTATCAATTTACAGAAACTTCTATTATTAGTAAAAAGGCGCTATTATCTTATTCGTGGGAGGATTATTTAATATTGTTGGCGCTTTAAAAACCACAAAAAAAAAAAGATGTGGCACGGGGGAAAAAAGCTAAAATGCGGTGGCGTACCATTCGGCAATTTCTTTCATGGTTGACAGTACGTATATGTGATGTCGATGTTAATGCTGTGCAAGCCACAAACGCGAAAGGGCTTATCTCTATGTTTTAATTTGAATGTACAATGATTACTTTGCATGCATACAAATTCATTTTACGATTCATTTTTGGTTTGGTTTGAAAAATACAAATAAATAATTTAGAAACATCATTATAGGAAATGCTCCGTCTTTGCATCGATAAGATTTCGTGCAACACATTCTTTTTTCAGCCATATCTAACGTAAATGCACTTCAAATACTTGGCAATATCACATCATGTTGCATTAAAAAAAAAATTTTAAATATGCTAAAAGAAAGGCCGAAAAAAAAGAGACTAGATGAATTAAGGGCTCAATTCAATTTATCGTCAAATTCCATACGTAAAGGGTTTATGTAAATATCGGTTTACAATAATTCTTTTCTGAAACCGTATCCTCCATTTCAATGCAAGAATTATCGACTTTTATAGAAAAGATTAATGGGGGAACAAAAAAAAAAAAAAAAGCACGTTTCGCGTTCCTAACTTGTTATCACGTGATTTTACCAATGATTTTTTGGCCGGCATTATAGAACTTGGCCGAAATTAATCAAATTATTTGAGATCACGTGGAGATGAAAACGTGTATTTTTCAATTACCTTCGACGCGAGGTTTTTTCTTTTCTTTCTTTTTTTTTTTTTTAATTGATAATATGCAATTATTCTTCTAACCTTAAATAATCATTCATACATTTATTATTACGAAAGTATTTTTCTCTAATCAGAAATTTTTACTGGCCCAGATACGTTCTGATGGCGACTTAAAGGACAAGCACCTTGATAAATAAATATGCTTATAATACATTTTTTTTTAAAAAAAAAATAGAAAAAGAGCTTGGAGAAGGGAGTTGAAGATGAAATGTTAACTTTGAAAAGGTAACATGCTGTACTAATGCGTTTCGTTTATTTAATTTCTTAAAAGGTTTTAATGGAAAATATTTTACAATCGTAAGATTAATTAAGCAAAGGAAAAGGAATAAAGAAATTAGAAGTTAAATAAATAAATATATGGATAAAACTAAAAAAGAACGACAGATTCTTTTATTAAATAAAGGAAAAAATCTAATAAATAAATAAGAAAAAGAAAACCCTAAATGATTACAACCGATTCTGATAAAAATTTTATAAATAAAAAGTGTCGGTAACATTAAGACTTTTTAAAATTTCAATAGCTTTGGGTTGTTTTAAAACGGCGGCAACTTTCAAATATTTGATACCAAGTTCCTCATCTTTAACCACACCGAATTTTCCATGCAAATAAACATCACCCAAATTAAATAAAGCCAAAGCGTTACCTTCATTTGCAGACATTTTCAAAAATTTCAAAAAACCTTTAAGGTTCATCTTCTCTCTATTAATAGCACTAAAGGCGTACCTTAACTGCGCATCAGCATGACCATTTTTTGCGGCTTCTTTATAACAGTTGATCGCGCGTACATGATCAGCCGAAGTATAATACCCTTCCCATAAATAATAACCTTGCCAATAGATCGCCGATATATTGCCTAATTGCGCATTCGCTTCAAAACATTTCCATGCCTTTTCCTTATCTCCTTTTTTATGTGCATTAATCCCATCGGATAATGAAGTTATTGGCACAACCGTATTGTAATTTTGATTGAACGAAAAGTAAGAAGAAGAAGAAGAAGAAGAAGTAGACGTGGAATCGGTTGGGGAATGGAATTCCTGAGGCGGGATGTTATTTCTCAAGATGACATTATTGATCTGTTGATTATTGTTTGTTTTTATAATGACATTTGAGTTTGTACATAAAACATCTCTCTTGGGAACCTTGATATTGTTACTAATCATAGAACTTGGCCTCTTTTGTAATGAATTATTTTCTCCCATATAATAATTGCTATATAAAGCATACAACATATCAAAGAATGTGATGATATCTGGTCTATCATCTGGATCTTGCTGCCATGCTTTTTTTTATATTTAAAAAAAAAAAATTTGAAATAAATAAAAAAGGATCACATTCTTCGTTTTTAAAGGAAACAATTCAATATCTCACCAGCTTCGATTAGATTTATAAAACCTTGTTGAATGATAGACTGGTCCACACCAAGGTTAATTTCCTCCCTCTTGCCACTTAACACATGATTTTGCACCGTTGCAATTTGCCAATCCTTGTATGGTATCCTTTGAAATGCAAGTTCCCATAGAAGCATTCCAATACTGAATAAAGATAAAAAATTAATGTAAAAACACAAAAAGGCAGGGAGTTAAGATACAAAAGACCTACCTAAATATTTGAGATTTTGTTGTATACCTCCTTGAATAACTTTGGATGTCTATTATTTCAGGAGCTAGGTAATACACATCTTTTAACCAATTTGCATAAGCATTGCTATTATTGCTAGAAGTATTTTTATTGATAAATAAATTGATGTTTGTGATCTTTGGTTTCATATTTTCAGTCATTAAAATATTATCACATCTAATACTCTTATGAATGATATCACAGCAGTTCAAAAAAATCAACCCAGATAATATGTCCGAAGCAATCCTCAATTTTGTGGACCAATCAAGTTCATACTTCTCATAAACCTCTGATAATTTTCCCAACTCGGTCCATTCATAAACCGCATAAAAATTTTGATTTAATTTCGCCATTCCATAAAATTGATGAATGTGCTTGCACTCATTTCCTAATTTCATCTTAATATAATCAATAATGACATGTTTCTGATAATCAACCGTAACATAAGGTATTGAGTCTGCCGGAATTAATGAAACTTTCTTTTCTCGCCTAAATATTTTCTTTAAATATTTTACCGTTCCCGTTGGTTGCTTATCATTATCATCACTGGGAGGGTCTTGAAGCTCATCGCTCGTCATTAACTTTGGTTTCCATTTGTCATCAAAATTCGTGTTTTGTTTTTGTACTTTGCATTTTAAAAGTATGAGTTCCAAGATTGTGGTGTTTACTTGATAATTTATATGATTATTTTGTGTTATTATCGTTGCCACTCCACTGTTGATTGTCTCGAAAAACTTTATTTAAAAAGAAGGTAGAGATTTTAATTTTAATTTTTTTTTTTTTTTTAAAAAAAAAAAAAAAAATTGGTACGTTTTCTCACTTACTTTCATTACGTTATTAAATTCTAACCTAAAAACCTTTAAATCCTCTTGACGTTGTTCGTCGGTGTTGAATATCACGTGTAAACAATCCAATTCTTCTATGACATTATCAAAATCCTCGATAATCTCACGAAATTGTTTTTTGATACTATAAACTTCGGTCAATTTTCTAATGTTCGATAGTAATGTGACATCCTGAATAAATTTATCCATACGTTTCAATATGTTAAATAGTCGAAGGAATGATTGATAAAACATTTTGTTACGAAAGTTTTCTAAATTCTCGGATTTCCTTCTTTCAAGTTGTTTGACGATTAAACTGACGGATTCGGCACGATTAATCAACGTTAGACATATCTTCTTGTTAATTTGCGCATTTTCGTAAGCGTTGACAATATCTTGTATAATTGAGTTAACGTTGGTGAATAAGGGTAAGTAGGGTTTAACCGCCTCTTTAATGGAATTTAAATTGTCAAGGTATAATTTAGTAACCTCAGGTTCGATCGTAGATTCTCTAGCATATGCTATATAATTCGTCGTACACTCGGATGCTTGTGAAACGGCTTCTAGTATATCATTACTTTGTGACATTTTTTTTTTTCAAACGAAAAAAAAAAAATTTTATATACCAAAGTAGGTGTAACTAAGAAAAATTATTTTTGTATGTTTAGGGAATGAATTTATTACGTTTCAAGAACAAAACAAGTTGTTTCGAGTTTAAGATTCCCTTTTTTTTTTAATTAATTAGAATCTTGTTTTAGACAAGATGGGCAATCTTTTGTCGTACTTTTGATTTTTTTGATCTAATTCATTTAAAGCTTGATTCTTTGTTTCTGTAATAATGTTTAATTGGTAGGATTAATTCTTGGGTACATTATCTGCAAAAATTCATGCGTTGATCCGTATTATTGGGCGTTTTATTTATAAATTATCTTTTGATTATATATATATATATTTTTTTTGTTTCTCTCGCCCAAAAAAAAAAAAAACGAGAAAAAAAAATAGACCACAAAAAAGAAGAGTATATATATATATATATTTATTTTTTTTACTTTATTCTGATTCGAATTTTTATTTATATTTTCTTTTTTGAAATCCTTATTTGTGAAAAGTTGCATGGTTCATTGAATCAATTGCTTTATTTATGCTTCATTGAATTACCGAAATTAACCAATGATAAACATGATCCGATCCGCAGTCACGGTCAATAAAATCATTTTTGCGGTCCGTGGCCCTAAGTTACGATTGCTAATTCCAAATAAACATGTACTCATTATTAAAAAGTATGCAATCCTTGTAAAACATTTTCCTAAACCAATCATTTTCACGATCATCTTTGAACAATAATTTGTTGCGTCATAAATAAATAAATAACAAACTTTCTGAGTAACAATCATTTTCCTTCTCTATACCGAATGAAACCATGTAATAACTTTTTACATCTATAAAAAAATAAAAAATTAAAAATGATTGGTGAATCTCAAGATCTATATATGTCCAAAAACAGCATTTTTTTTTTTTTTTTACAAATGCCAAATTTTTTTTATTTTTTTCGGGCTCGCTAAAGGTTTTGAGAACAAAATATCTTTGTGAATTTACGAATCAATTTCTTGAAATGGATCATCTACAAGATTGACAATTCTAAAATAGCAGGACGAAACTTCACAAATCTTGATATTAATATTATTCAGATGATCATAACTACGCTGATTTCACATGTGTGAAAGAAGAAAGAATCAATTAAGAAAAGAAATACAGTAAAATGTCTTCTTTATTCTGTTCTTTTTTTCCTTGGCAAAAGAAATTTTCCTTATTCATTTCAAAGTAAAATTTGGTAATGATTATCCTTCTACGTCGCGATTATAATTTTTAAAAAAAAAAAATTTTAATTGAAAATTTTTAAACTTAATAAAATTTTGCAGTCGGGATTTAAAATTCGACTGAATCTACACCCAATGTTAAAAGTTGTACTGGAGAATCTAAATTTGATTTATGTTGTTCCAATATTAATTTGATTCAGCCATTTGAAAATAGCGGAAACGACTCAGTCAAATGCTTTCTCCAGATGTTCGCAAAGTATTCAAATAGTTTATAAAGCAAAAAGTGTAATTTCAAAATCAAATATTTGCCAGATATTTCAAGTTTTCAAAATCTCAGTGTTGAAATGATTCCATGTTTTTCGTCTTTGTAATCGATTAAATGCAGCAATAAAAATATATAATCATTTTTCAGTACTTTCTAATATATAGATTTTCTCCTATGAGGAAACTACACTCAATACAAAAATAAATCGAAAGTGGATCGGATCCTGTCTTAAAACTTAGACAAATGCATTAAACTCTTGGGTTTCGAAGGGGTCACTGTCATTGCCAAAACCGTCGAAACTCGATAACCATAATAAAATTAAAAGTCTTCCGTCGAAATTAATGGCTATAGAATCCATTAATAATATATTCTTGATATATTCATCCACAAATGCAATCTTTAATAATAATGTACTCACCATCGATTTGCGTATGATCTCAAGTGGGTGCATTTATAGAAGTTCAACTTCCGATTCTATACAGTTAGTTCAGTTTCACTAAAATTAAAGAATTTTTAGAGTTACAAAGATGCCTATCTTAACAATGGATGTAACAAGTTATTTATAAAAAAAATAAAAATAAAAGAGTGTTCTTCGTCGAGAAGTTTGAATAATTTCTCGCATTTCATAAAGGCAAAGAAATCAACGCTTGCAATATCATTCCATCTTGATGAGTACTGCGTTTTATAAACACACTCAAATTAAAATGAATAATAGTAGCTAAGTTATTCATAGCAATTAGATGGTGAGTTAAGATCTTAAAATCCGTTTTTAACAAAATAAATAAATAATAAATAAAAAAAAAAAAAAATGTTTTTTAAAGCATAAGCATATAATGCCATTCCATTGATTTGCCTTCATTATTATTTACTATATTGGCGTTTTTACAATTGAGGAATATATGTCATTGTAAATATTTTTCATCTCGTTTGTAAACTATATTTAAGCATTCATAGCCAAAGAGTCATTTATTGTACACGATATAACTAATTCGTTAAACAATTTATTTCTCGTTATTATAAAATTAACTACTTTATGCCTCCCTTTATATCAGGGACAATTTTATATATATTAGAAATTTAAAAAATTAAATTCAAATGATTAATATTCGCTAATAGACAAAATTACTCGATTACGATTGAATTATTTACGATGGCGATCATGATACAAGTCCTTTATTCCTTGCGCCCACGATCATTTTCGGTGTTAGCTTTTTCGCCAAATACAACGCCTCTTTCCTCCAATGGATTTCTTCTTTATTGTATTTTCCTCTTATAGGTTCTGCCAACTCTTTCAGTGCCACATCAAACCATTTCTTACCTTCTTTCATTTGTCCGAGTCTAGCGTAGCGAGATGAAACTTGATAGGCGGCATCGCAAGTTAAGCTGAACATTTGTATGGTTTTCAAAAAATCGTATATTTCCTTCGTGACAGGAAGAGACTGTCGGAGTTTACCGACTTTCACGTATGCCATTGCCAAATCATTCTTCATTTCATATGCAAGAAAATCTAGGTCTGGATGATCTTTTCGTAGCTCGTGTGATTCAGCGATCAAATTTGTTAATTCATTGACGAGAGAAGGATCAAAATAAGGGCTATGGAGCGTTGATTTCACCTGAGGACCGAGATAATTTTCATAAATTACGGAGATTTCGTCCCGTCGAAGTTTAACTTGTTTTGATTCAGATCTATCCAATTCGCAAAGTCGACATTGACAATTTACACCATATGACTTAAGTTTCGAAGATCGCTTTTCATATGTTCTCGATGGTGAACAATACTCTAAAATTAACTCCTCGTCTTTCAAAATCGGTCGTAAAGATCTTAAAAACATCATGTCTCCAATAATTAGCTTTTGAATATTTTTATCAACACATGAGTGGTTGAAATAAGATGGCAAGATCCATAATCCCGCTCCGAAATCTTTGGTTAATCGACTATCTTCTCCAGCACGACATAAAACATTCCATTCATCCATTGGTTCGAAAAAGTTGTATTTAACAATTTTTTCAATTCTTCTAGTATCCACCGAATTTAACGAGTCTTGGTCGAGATTTTCCATGGGAACCATATCCGGACCAGCATAAAGCTGATACACTTCCCGGAAAAGTTCCGGTTCTGCTATGAGTTCCTGGGCAATGCGGCTCGCTAATTCTGAATGCGTTGCCGTATTCATGGATTCGGTTCCAGGTGTAAAATCAATACTTCTAAAACTTAAAGGAGCTTCATTACCATACACAACTTTGAATGCCTTGGAAACCATTAAAAGAGTATCTTCAGGAATGTCCCGCTTGGCAATCCATCCTCTTCCTTTATTTTCCACGGGACGAATCTCGATATCATCAATCAAATATTCGGCATGGTCTAATCTTGGCCCTGTTCCACAAACCCAATCATCATTGTCTTGATTATTGCTTTTAATTGCAACCTTTTCGCAAAACTCATCAATGATACTTTTGTAATCATATCGTCCATACCGGTTTTCAGAATCAAACATTTCCGCACGTTTTAACAATTCTTTAGCGCTTTGCTTAATGGAAGTAATTAAAATCTCATCATTATTGGTGCTTGTTTGCATCATTAGATTCACATCTTTAAGTGTGATTATGGCTTCTTGATAACGTATGAGACCAATCAGAGCTTTGCCTTTGCGAACAGCTGCTTTCAAATGATCGGGTTCACGATTGAGAGTGATTTCTACATCTGTGAGAGCTTTTTCAAATCGACCCAACCTCAAATAAGCCTCTGCGCGGTTGGCAAGCAAAGTGACGTTATGTGGCTCTAGTTCGATACCACTCGAATATTCGTCAACGGCTGCGGCAAAATCATTTGAAATAAAATATTGATTCCCGCTCTGACGGAAGTCATCAGCGGTCCCAAGCTTCTTCTCGTCATCAACTGATAACTCATTTTTACCATTGTCATTCTTTCTTTTTCCCAGATCCTTGGACCACTTTATTTTATTAAACAGCTCATTATCTTGATTGATTACAATGACGTCTTTGGGGTTATCTGAGCGAATAATTGAGTCAAAATCGGTGGTAATACTGGGACCATCTGTATGAATTAAGGTGTCAAAACTAGAGGCAACTTGATAGTAGGGATTTTTGATTGCAAGTTTAGTGCCTATAGGTAGAAGCTTTGATGCCTGCTTAATGGTAAATACTTTTTCCCGATCTTTGGCGGGAAGAGCGGTTTGTTCGACCCAATTATATAAAGCAATTCGTTCAACCTCGCCCTCAGGATCTTCTATGAGGGTAAAGAGGGGGTCGTCTTGGCACACCTGTTTATCACTCGACACAACAAAAACTTTCCGACGTGTACTTTATCTAATTTTAAGTTTGCTATGGATATTCTATCTTTTAATTCAAGGTTGATGATATTTTGAGAAATTCGCCTATAACCGAAATTGTTGGTAGCGATAAGGTGATACATCTTTTTGTTAGGCATTCGTTCTAAATCCTTCAACCATTTTTCATAATTTGCAATCATATGTTTTCTGCTTTTTTTTTGTTCAAAAAGATTTAAATACAAGTTAAAGTCCATTGATGTTGTGAAATATTGATTCTGGAATATGGATAGGTAGTTCCGAAGAGGCTTATTTTTAAAGAGAAAATGGATGGTTTGTAGCAGTTAATAATATTTGCCTAATATTAAGGAACAAAGATATTTTTTGCAAGATTTCTATTCAAGCGCAGTAGATATCAATATAAGAACGTGTAACTTATTTATATTTTTCTTTATTTTTTTTTTTTATTTAGGAACGAAAAACAAAAACAAAAATTTCAATTGATGAACATAAATCAAGTTTCAAAAAAATGAAATGTTTTGGAGTTTTTCCGGCTGTAAACATATGATAATTGTGTAACAAGGTTTCAACAAGATCCTGTAAAAATGGCATCGTTGCTAGCGGGTAGATCATAACTGATTTTGCAAAAATAAGGTATCTTGCTGGCCAATAGTTCAAGTGGGGAATAGATCTTGTCATCATTGCGTATATGGCCCATTTCCTTATTAATTTAAAAGTGTCGTTGGAAACTTGCAACCTGATATTCCGGAATGACACGTTCTTATACATGAATTCTCGCCGATTATTATATTCAACGATGATGTTACTAAATGCGTCTGTTTTAAGATCAAAAGGAAGAACTTTGATGTATTTATATTCAATGACCATGGGCCGTTATACATGTTTAACAGCAGATATTCAAATTACTTAATGGCGAATTGTACATAAAATCTAAATCGGTTGAGTCAAAAATCAAAGATCTTGACATATTTTGTAAGCTGAAGCGATAATATGGAAAATCGAACGAGTCGATAAAAATGTGTCTTTGATGTCACGTGATACCGTAAGTTAGAATAATAGTAAATCGCGGTCTCATTATATCACAAATGAGTCAATGCGAGCTCATTCCTATTGATGTTTCAACAATGTGGCGTAGTAACATGAACGAGCAATTTAGCTTAAATTTGGAATGAAAAGCTGCCGAACCTTCATTGGAATTTTGTTTAAGAGCTAACTTAAAAATCTAGAAAATAATCTCATTTTTTTCCTTTTTAATGTTTAAATTAGTATAGCCTGTCCTTTTCTTTTGATTTAACGAATTCGTGATATTCCTGTAACAACGACTCTGAATTCAAATTTCTATAGTAATAACAAATGAAACCATGTCCTTTTAATAATTAAAGTATCAGAATAATTTACATTTATTTAAGATTAAAAGTTGAAAGATGAATAATCAAAAGTGTTAAATTTACAATTCTAAATGTTTTATAAAAGTAAATAATCTATTTCAAATCACCATATTCCTCCGAAAATAAGCAACATGGCCGCATTATACCGATTTTTGGCCTGCATTACTAAATCTTAGCCGGGATTATGTGCAAAAAAAAGTTGCTTATTTTCGGAGGAATACGGTAATTAAAAGATCCCATTTAGCAACCCTCCAATCTACTTCACCTCTAATAGTAATAGCGCCCACCCCCATCCCATTTTTATATGTTAACAAATTGGTCTGTATTATTCCATCAAGACTAATATTTAGTGGTACGATAACACTTCCACGCAGTACGCATTCCCTCCAATCTACTTCACCTCTAATAGTAACAGCGCCCACCCCCATCCCATTTTTATATGTTAACAAATTGTATTA
>CAJVPQ010001265.1:0-19256 GCA_910591825.1 Funneliformis caledonium
TATTTTATATTCATATTTATTTAAGTATATTATTAAGTATTTTTAAAATAACTTTATAATTTATATATTTTAGGGAAACATGGGTGTCATTTAATTATTTTCAAGATGTACATCAATTACTTGCAAATATTAAACAAACTTTTGTCTATAGTAAAGCCGAAAAGTACGCTATATATTATATCTTTGACGCCATGGAGTACCTAATGCAAAAAATATACCTCTATTTAATACAACAAGATGGAATACCTGATTTCGTATGGCATTTTATATATATCAAAATTTAGATTATATTCGTGGGTTTTATAATGAAGAAAAAAACAAAGAAAATGCAACACCAACAATTGAAAAATTAAATTTTGCCTTTACAGATCAACAATCTAATAGACGAATAGAAATTTATTTAGCATTCATTCAGGATAAAGCACAGCAATTTGTAGCTGATCTTGATTTTTTTCAACAAGAAAATAAACCAATGTTTCCTCTTATTGAACAAAGATTACAACAACTCAAAATACGAATAATTATGGGAAAAACTTTAAATAATTTGGACCAACTATAGATACAATATTACAAAGATTAAATTCTTCTTTATCATCATTTTGTTCAGTATTTCAACAAGCGTATCATGCAGCTTACAAAAAACTTGAAGATCATATATTACAACATCCTGCGCGTTTATTATTTAGGGCTATTCAAGTCTTTGATCTACGATATTTATCTTTAACAACTGCTAATCGAGATATCTATTCCTATCAAATTATTAGAGAATTAGTTAATCTATCAGTATATCTTATTCAGGAATGGTCAATTTATGTTAATATCAATTTAAATCTTATTGAATTTTCTGAACTGGACGAATTTTGGGATAAAGTTACATTACAACTTCCTCTTTTAGAAAAAATAGCACGTAATTATATATGGTTGCCAATCTCTTCTTGTGCGGTAGAAAGGAGTTTTTTCGCGTATAATAAAATTTTAGATGATGATAGGCAAAATTTAAGTCTGGAATCACTTAAATATCTTACTATGATGTATTTTAATAATCAAAATAGTAATAAATAAAACGATTTTTTTATCAGAATTTTTGCTGTTATTGTGATAAAAATTTACGATTTGATATCGGAATTTTTCTGGGTCTCTATCATACTTCTGATCAGTTAATATATTATCACGTGAATAAGCATGGACTAATAATATTACAAGTTTAGTGGATCACGTGATAAAAGATTGACATTTCGAAATTGGCCGCTTAATAATATATTTGTTAGGACTAATTTGTATGCACTGTATGAGCAATTATATTATATAATTAAAGTTCATTTCCTTCATCGAAGCTTATGCATAAAAATTTAATTTTGTCACAATAATTTGCAATGCTTTCAGTGGTTTTATATTTGTCTGAAGCACTGCTAATGTCTAACTCTAAATGCTCTAAATACGAACCAACTTTCTGAATTAATAAAGTAATTCCTTTGATTTTACCAACTACTTTTAAAGTTTTAATTTTTAATGGTGTAGAAATATTAAGTAGCGACTGAAATATTTGAGTATTCAACCTTTTACAACTAATAAATTGAAGAAATCTTAATTGTGTAAGGTATTTTAAAATCATCAAATGATGAGACTTTTAAGAAATCACAATAAACAAATTTAATTGAAGTTAATGAATTGGGAAATAATTTAAAAGTATCATTTGAAAAAGAAAATTTTCCATTTAAACATTGAATTGTAAGAGACAAAAGTTGAGGTTTTGATTGAATTAAATCTGATAGAAATTTTGATGGATCACTCAAATGAATATTAAGATGTTTAATTGAAGATGTCAATGTTGAAAGGACTGAAGGTCTCCACAAATAAGATTCTAATGTAACCTTTTCAATATTTGATATAAACTTTGAATTATTCAAATTCATTTCAGGTAGAGAATATTTTGTTTTTAGAAATAATTCATTTAAGGAAGCATTATGAATAATGAATAACTTAAATAATAATGAAATACAAAGAAAAATTTGAAATTCATCATAATATATTTCAAATATATAATCTTATCGATTTTTACGTCTAATATTTTCATAATATTCATGTTCATCTCTATAATCAAAAGTTAATTTCTTTGATTTAAATGTTTGAGAATAATCGACTACTATATTTTTTACCTAATACTCTATTTGTATTTAATACTTTAATAAAGTTGAGATAATTAAAAAGTGGACTAAACGACAGATTGGTTGTAAATCTAAAGCTTTTTAACCTTGCTTTATTTTCTTGATTAAAATATGAAAAATAAAAGTCAAGTAAATTGCTAGCATTTCTAGAACGATAATTAACAGAAAAGGGATCCTCCCAAAGTATGGGAATTGCAACCTGACATAGATGCTGATTGACCAAAATGCACGAATTAAATCATTTCGTAAATATTGTATAATAAAATTTGTAATATCTGGTAAATCACCATTGAAAATTTTTGAACATGTCATGTTAAAAAAAAGGGAGGAAGAAGAAAGAGAGAAGTTTATTTGATGATTATGATTATTCCCATTTTTATATATTTTTGTTTCACTAAAAATTAGCCCGAACGAAACTTTGGGGAAAAAACTTATCGATCATTATAATCAATATCTTTGAATCAAAAAAAAAAAAAAAAAAAAATTATAATCACTACATAAGAAATATTTAATCATTTTATACAAAAAAAATTTTATTGACATAATGTTTGATTAAATTATATTATAAAAAATAAAATAACATTATTACTAATAACAAAGATATCATTTTGGCCTCTCACATACTTTTCAACGAATGTTGGCATCTAAAAAGTATTAAGTTTAGCAGCAACATATCACCCTTAAACTCTTTTATAAGCTTTATCTTATTTTAATTTTAACGATAACATTATCATTTAAAAAAATTTTTTTTATATATAAAAAATAAAATAAAAAAAAAATTCATTATATTAATTCACCATATGGCGTTGTCAAAAAGTACGGATGAACTATAGTATTAATAATTCTTATCTAAGGGGACGCACTAAATAATACGCAGCACTGAAGTCGTTCATCTCAAAAAGCCTTTTTTTTTTTTATTTGTCAAAAAAGGAAATCACTTGCCAATTGTAACAATATCATCAGATCACTAATTTGAGCATAAAAAGTATTTTTTCAATTAAGCGGCGTTAAGCTGTCTCGACCTTCTCTGCCGTGGAGCTGATTAGGAACACTTACATCAGGATTATATCCATCACCACTGGACATAAATTCGAAAGTAAATATCGTTTATCCACAAAATAAAATACCATGAAATACTCATGAGAAAGTTGAACCATATCTTAGATATGAGCTACCCTCAGCAAAAGCTCATACTTAAAAAATCGTGAAAATCGATACGTATCATACTTTCTTGATCCTTCACCGAGATTTCAAAAATACTTTGTCGTTTTTAAATACTTGGAACGATCATTTACAAAAGGAATGATGGATATATATTTATATTGCAGAGGAATGACAACTACTAATCCAGCGCGTTTTGACTCAAAGACTTTCTGGGCTTGCTTGCGCGGTATGCAGTTCAAGTATAGTTGCTTCCCATATAGAATCCCATCCCATCCCATCCCAAATCCCATACTATATTTAAAATCCTATATCCCATGTCCCATTGGGGTGCGCTGTTAACTAATTAAATCAAAACTATGTATGGTCCTATAACAAAAATTACTATTGAAGATTTTGTTATATTAAGCTATTTTATATAATTTAAATTATTTTGTAATAAATTTACTATAACGAAGCTATATTTTCTTTCTTTAATAACTCTGGATCCTTCTCATAATTTTCATTTTAGAATTTTCGAAAATACTCCAAATATCCGTCTCTTTCACAAAATAAAACGCTTTTTTTTTAAAAAAAGTTCATTAATACTCCAAAATTAATACTCCAAAATTAATAAATTAAAACTCTCTAAACATTCTTAAATAACTTAGACTTTGTGAAGTTGATCCAGTCATGCCATTGAGGTATTTAATTGAAGGTGTAGGCATTTCAAACAATCAAAGTGTATATCCGACATAAACTTTGGATTTTTTGGATTTTCAAATGATTTCGGATATAGGTAAAAGCTGAACAGTATCATATTTTGCTTTACCATTTAAGGAAACGTTATCATTTATAAATAATTTAACTAATGAGATGCTAAGAAATTATATCGATTTACTAAATCCGGTAGTTTTATTTGTGTTTCCATGTTCTCATGAGATATTTATGTGTGCCGTGATAATTGAAAGGTTTTTTTTTTTGAATTTTATTTGTGTTCCACAGTCCCGGTTGTTATATAGAATTCGTGTAACATAAAGAACGTAATAAAAAATCTTCAGTTTATCCAACTGTAGCAATTTGCATTACGTTTATTACCTCGTCCTTTAAATAATACAACTACTAAAAAAAAAATAAAGTTTCTCCGCAAACGGAGTCATAAACACAATACTGAAAAAGCTCTCGGAACATTCTCAAATAGGAATAAATTTTCCCAATAGAAATTTTATTGTAAATCTTCGATAGAAATTTGCAAAACATAACAAATAAAATAATCGATGAGATTATAAGCAAAAAAGGCTTAAGTCTGACATTTCATTTTTAAAAGCTAAATGAGGTAATCATCGATTAATATAATGTAGAGCTTTATTATTCTTTAAAAATCTATTATTAAAGAGCATGATTTGAAGTTTGAAGTATCGGTATGTAGCAAATAAATTTGATAGGATAGAAAATCAAGAATTAATAACAATCAAAACCAAGCCTTTTCTATTGGCTCGAGAATATTAGTAAATCTAGTATTAAAATGATCCGGGAACAAAGAAAACGTCAACCATTGTGTAATCTAGATTTGAAAATATAATTACGTAGAATGTTAAACAATTGGATTTAAGAGAGTCAGAGTAGCAGATGAAGATTAGCATATTTAAAGGCTTTATATAAAATGAATAAATTGTATTATCGTATTCAATAAAATTTCATTAACCGAACCGATGGAAATTAATGTCGGCAGAAATTATATAATCCTTAAATTTATATGATACCGCCCCAGTGTCACGCCCTCATTTTTTCATTTTTATGGGAATTTGAAAATTGTTTCGTGAAATATTTGTCACGGGGAATCATGAAATCATGTATATATCTAAGTATCGGGACCTATTAAAACTAATAAGTTCGTTCGATATATTTTATTGAAATGTCGAGAAGGGGCTTATGAAATCATTATTAATGCTTCAAGTAAAAACCATAAAAGAGTGATTTAATCTGGAAACCATTCGCTAAGTTTCAAAAAATGTTTTAACGATATCATCTGATGCATTACGCAGTAATTATAAAGACGTGAATTACGTAACAATTAAGTTGTACAAATTTAAAGAGGTAAATCATGATTGTTTATTAAATAATAAAATACAGTACGTTATGTATAGATATTTAAGGCCGTAAAAATAAGGTTAAATGATATTTTGCTTATATGAAAAAATACATAGATAAAGTTTAGTTGAGAAAACAAAAAAAAATCTGACACAAAGTACTCATGAATAAATTGAGGATTATATTCATAAACTATGGATATAATTTTAAATAAGTCCTCTTAAACAAGATATTTCGAACACGAGAGCATTAACATTATTTTGCCATTCTGCACGTTGGCTAGATACTGGTGGATCTTCATCTTACAAACTCTCCAATTTTATATTGTCAATTGCCGTATTCTGTTCTGCTGCTAATAATATTAAATCTGTACGTAAATGGATCCCTAAATTAATAGCAAATTGATGTACAAGATAACGTTCTACTATATGTGAAACATTTTCTCGATATTTTGAATAGGTAATCTTCCAATATGATAACACTCCCTAAAAATAAAAGATTTAAATATATTTTGTAAAAGTATTAATATTTTAATACGTGATATTACGCGATATTACGCTAAATGACATACCGTGGCAATAGAAATTACACTTATTAATTTATCCAAATATTTATTTTTTCTAGTGGCATTATTCTCTTCTTCATTTTCATCATAATACATCATGTCAAATAATTCAGAGCCTAATTCAAGAACTGCCTTTAATTCTTTATTCATTTGCTTGGAACTGGCTGCAAAATTTTGTAGCTTGGTTAAATATTTTGATTGTTTTTTAAGAAGGCTGGTTTCATCAGTTACATAACGAGATCTACTAGCTGAAATATGCTCCATCACTGCAAGACGATCTAATGTTTCATCATTGCATTTTCTTAATAAGTCGCGTAAAATGTTTCTATAATTAATTTTTTTTTTTAAAAAAACAAAAAAATGAGTACTTCATTTATAAATCACGAGTAAACACGTAAAAAGTTCTTACTTGATTCCTTCGATAATATTTGGAAATTCTTCAAATGTATTGTTTATTAATTCATTAATAAATTGAGCAACCCAATCGTAACTTTTATCCAATAATCTGACAGAAATCGAAAACCAATCCAATCGATGTAATTCAACAATATAAATTACAGCTCTATATGGAAAATGACCATCCAATAGTCCTCCTTGACTTTCTTGCACAGTCTCGTTAAGTTGATCTATTGTCCATGCATGATCGCCATAATCTTTATTTATATTAGGCTGTATGGGATCAAAAATTTCGGTATTTGTTACCCCTTCGTTTATATATTGGACGAGCATTTAATAATGCTTGATTGAACTGACTAAAGTTCCATTGTTGACCACGATATAACTTATGGTCTACGTATTCATTATTAGTAAATACTTTGTCAAATTTTATAATTAATTCCAAGATACGACTTGGATTTTCAACAGGTTTATGCGGAAGGTTCTTTAATATTTCATCAACATCCAAGAAACGTATGGATGGTTTGCCTTTCAACAAGTTTAGGAAGGCTATTTAACATTTCTTTATAATCATCCATTTTATCTTCCAAAAGGGTAATTATTTTTGGCCATGACCGTTGATATGACAGACCTTGTAATCCAATTAATTTCATGACAAAATTTTGTATGCCAAATTTATTAATTGGTACATCTTTCCAAGTTCTGTGATTTCTAAGTTTCTTAATTGTGTCACTTTCTAACGAATCATCTGATTCTTCCGGTTTTACGCTTGATCGATTTCTCGTTACATAAAACCAATTTGCAATATGATGTTCCCCTTTACCTTTTCAAGTTCCAAATGCTTTTTTCATCATCAATTGGGACACAATCAATTTTTGTCAAGACTCCTACGGTACGTAAACCGTCCGGATCTACTTCACGTGCAAACCTCCATGCAAATTGTGTAGCAATATCTGCGTTTGCGGTAATGATTGGAACCAGGATTGCCGAGTCTTTTTCAACACATTTCTCAATAAAGGACATTGTAAAGGATGCGTACTCTTCGAAGGATTCTGAACAAGACGATCAAAGGTGCGAACAATTAGCGCGTTAAATAAAATTGTTCTTGAAAATATCACATATTTACCTGGTAATCTTGGTAAAACAACCATAGACAAACCATAATTTTGCGAAGGTCCACCGATTGTAATACATACAGAATTTTTTGTAAATGGTAACTCTCATCATTACTTTGATCATTTGGCAATTGTGAATTGATATCACTAATACTTGGGTTTTGTACATAACGTTGGGCGTCACGCAATTTGTTTTCAACGTCCATTTTACTCGAATTCGTTATATCGGCAAATTCTACTACTCTTGGTTGTATCACTCTACGATTACTGTCTTCTATGTAACGTAATGTGATTTTACGTGTTGGTTCCTCAGTTTGATGGATACATATTTCGTAAGGAGACGTGGATGCTCTGTAATGATATGATGTTTTTATATACACATATACACATCAAGAAATTTATATTAAATATAGTTACCTTGGCATTGGTAAGCCACCGGTTAACCTTGTCATAATGGATCTTTTGCCGCTTGATAGATTACCGAATACGACAATTTTGGGAATATGTTCTTCTAAATTATTTAGCAACCCAAGGTTTCTTATATCGACAATAATATCAATATCTTCTGGAGTTTTCTGATAACGGTAACTTCAACATGTTGATCGAATTAATTTAGGTAAAAATAATTTTTTACGATAATATACAGTATGTGATGTTGTTTATTTACAGTATTTTTAGTTTCCTTATTTGTGTGATCAAGAAAGTTGCATTTTTATAGTCGGATTTCTCATAACATACATATAAAATATCAAAGTCTCACGCTTTTTGGCGCTTGCTTTATATATGTTAATGATGTACGTCCATCTATAGCAATTGATTAACATAAACTCAAAAAGAACGGGAGTTATCTGAAAGAAGTAATTTTGATAGAGACGTTTATTCATACTCTTTATTATTTATTTTTTTTTTTGACTAATTTTGACGATATATTATTAATTTGAAGTATTGTAAAATCGATTCTCGAGAATCAATAATTTTTTACTTTCCCCTAAACTAGTCTATAAAAAAAAAAAAATTCTTAAAAAAGGGTGTACTGGAGTTGTTTCACTATAATACTAATACAATTAGAATTAGAATACTCTCCAAAATTTAATTGAATAATAATAATCGATCAAAATCATACCAGACCATTTAATGCCTTTCTCACTGCCTCGTGATTAATTAATCGATCGTCGGAAGATAGGATAAGTCACGTGAATAAAAAATAGTTGCGCACTTACTAATATTGTAGGATTCGATTGCCAGCAAATATCGAAAGAAGAGAAGTTTGAAGTTTATTATTTGTTTCTTGGTCAAATCTGCGAAGGGTAGGGTGCATTAAATTTTTTTATTTTCTTTGGTTTTATTCTTTGAATTCTTCTTTATTGATGATACATTTTGCTTAATATATTAATTTTTAGTCTTTTTTAAAATATTTCCTAAATTGCAAGGAGTACTTTTTTTATAAAAAAAAAAAAAAAAAAAAAAAAAAAAAAAAAATATTTCATTTTCTTTCCAAAATTTTTTTACACTTTATAACACGTTACAAGTAATCTATAATCCTGGTTGCTTCTAATATAAAAATCTACTTGTATCTAAAGCCACAATAGTGATTTTCGTCTTTTTAATATTAACCAACCACTTGAACTTTTGAAGAATTTAAATCAAATTATTTTTAATAAAATATACTTTCAATATCACTAATCCAATTCAATTCATCAGATGCTACGAAAAAGATCAAGGAATGTAACTTCATCGGTCAAGGTACAATGTGGGACAAAAAAATCAGATCCGGAATTACAAAATTGCTCTTTACGAATATCATCCCATTCTGCTAATCTATTATGGCATTTTTTTTTCTCCACATTTCTTTTAACAATGCTCCAGAGATTTGGATTCATGTCAGGACTGTTAGAAGGCCAGTCGATAACTTCAGAAAAATTTTCTTGTCATGTTTTCTAATTGAATTTTTCTCAAAAAAGTTTGGGGGAAGGAAAGATAGCGATAGGGAAAAAGTAAAAAAATCTATTATTAATAAGTAGTATAGTAATATAAAATAAAGAAAGTTATACTCGCTAACCTAACGATCATATTTTAATATTATGAGCGGTTTTATTCCGCGGAAAATTTTTTTTCCGGTTTTTTTGTCCCTTTATAACCAAGTTCTGCGATTAAATGAGAGCTCAGAAAAAAAAGTTCGAAAAACATTTTAAACCAATGATTGCGGTATAATATCAATTTAAACACTATATCTGACCAAATTATTTAACATAAACCTTTGATAAACTCAAAAAATCTCCATTTCTTCCATGTTAAAAGTGCTTGCATCCAAAATTTTACTTTCATAATACGCTTGTTTGCACCGATAATAGTATCATCCTCCTTAGTTATAATAATCAAAATACAAACTCCTATCCAATTACATTTACTACGAATAATATTGATCATGACCATCTCTACTTTTACGATAAATTATATTTATGATCCTTTGGATTTCTTTCAGCAATGTTGTCGGTAGCCTTAATTTTATTTTTTTTAGCTTTCGGACTGGATCCATAAAAGATTATATTTTACATTATTTCATTTTTAAAATCGATTTCTGTTAATTTCATCAGATTTTTTTCATTATATTGTTTTTTATTTATTCAGTTATTTCAAGTTTGTATTCAATTTTTTTTATTTACTTTTCAGGTCGATCGCGGGCGTATTATATTTCCTTTTATAATTTAAATTATGTTTGAATAGCGGGGTAGTGGTAATGTGGGATTGTTGAGTTACGTCTCAGACCACCTTAGTTTTTTAAATAAAATAATCTGAATTATTTTGACATCGGTGACGCGAATACTGAGCTAAACTTTGTTACTTATGATTTAAACTTCAATTTGAATGTAGAATTTATTGAATCTTTAGCAAGAAAATTTTTAACAAAGTATATAAAATGTTTTATTTCACGTGAACTACTCTTAAATTTGGAAATATTAACCAAATTAATGATTAAAAAATATTGCAGCTCCTGTGTTATGAATATGAGGATTCCTTAACCTTGAACATCCATTTAACCAGTCATTCAATCAATAAAATCACTTTTCGTAACGATTGGAATCCAAATATACATTCTGTGCCACAATATATATATATATATATATTTGATCAAAATATTGGTTCGTTAAATTTTAGTGTCAGAGGAGGGGGGGGATTTTGCAAATTTATGAAGATTAGATTTTGAATAATTATCAAAGATCTTTCAACATAAAGGTCTCAAGGAGAAATCAAATCAGTAATTGATGAAAGCTTTAATTAAAATTTGCTTCGTTACATATTTCATTTTCGATTATTATGAAATCACCAAAAATCCTATCACGAAAGATAATAATAGATTGTTATATGGACGCTTTGCAATTTGCAATTGAAAGGGAGGAAGGAAACTTCAAAATATTATTTTCTAAGTTAATGTTAAATCTTGACGTATTTGCCAAAAAAAAAAAAAAAAATTAGCAAATTATATTTGGAGATGAATATTTTAAAAAATTTAAAGTTTAATTGCATAATCTGAGCCTTGTATTTTATAAATGGAAAGGAACGCAGACTTTATATAAGTCATAAAATAACGCAATTAACGTGACGTAAATCCTATTTCGTTATTTCGTTGGTCGTCATGAAGTCACGAACCTAGATGTTTATGAAGGAAGTTTAAGCGTTAAAAAAGCATGGATCTTCAAGAGCTAGGATCCTTAACCTTTGACGGTCGACCACTTATACCAGAATTTTAAGCAAAGATTCGATTCGAGAATTTGTTTTATTGGTGGTCATAGTCGTCAATTCGGTTCAAAAAATAATAACCCTTTATGTTATAGTTATAATACGAATATTTCTTTGGTCATAATAACGGAAGCGGCCATCACCCAAGATAAATCTTAAAAATATGTGAAAATAAATAAAATAATATTTAAATTTTTAAATTTTAGGTAAAATTATTATATATGAAATAATTCGCAAAAAAAATCAAATTTATTTAATTCACTCACAAACTGTGCCTTATATCTACTTGACTAATTAATCAAACGCTATTTATGATAAATTTTGACAACGTTTATACTTTTTTCTTTCTGATATTATCTAAATTCAATTCTTCTCCCTTTCATAAATTTGTAGGATTTTTTCAATTATATAAATAATCGTGGGATCAAAACATTCGAGAATAAAGTGATCAGCCAATAACACACCACACATATTCCTAACAATACTCCTATTATGTAGATCTTTACCTAAGTTCTAAATTTGATTAGAGCTTTTTTTTTTTTAAAAAAAAAAAAAATACTTTGCTTTCATAAATTGATTTATTAGGCTACCATGAATTCAGCATTATTTGTAGATAATGAAATTTATTTTAATGAAAACGATGAACCCTGTTTAAAGTGTGGAAACCTTTATTCACATGTAGAGGTATATGATTATTCAAAAATCCGTTGGTGCAAAAATTGCTCAGTGAAATATGCACAAGATAATATATGTGCCTGGAGTGGAAATAAAAAAATTGATGATTTCATAAGAAGTCAACAACAAAAAGCAAGAAGTCCATATGAATTCTTTGAGTGGATACCTTACGAAAAATTTGAAGAGGTCACCCAAATTGGAAAAGGTGGATTCGCCACAATTTATTCTGCGGTTTGGACAAATGGAATTTTAAGACAGTACAATGAGGAAGGTAATAGATTTAATCGGTACGATGAGTGCGTCGCTCTAAAGTGTTTGCATGATTCAGAAGATATCAATGATGATTTTTTAAATGAGGTAGATTTCATAATTCATAATGTATCATATAATTTATTCACTACGCTATTTAATCTTGATTATGCTTTATCTCAATAGATTAGATATTATCCAATCGAACTTCATGATAATGGAGTACTTCGATGTTTTGGTATCTCACAAAATCCACAATCTAAAGAATATATTATGGTTCTTGAATTGATGATAGGAAATCTGTGTGATTGGTTAAATTCCGATAAAAACAAGCATAATTGGGTAGATAATTTATATATTCTTCATCAAATTATTGAAGGGCTCAATATTATTCACATGAATGGGTTTATTCATAGAGATTTCCATTCTGGTAACCTTTTGATAAGAGATAGCTCGTATACTTGTATTTCAGATATGGGATTAAGCGGTCCAGCTGATAATGAGATGAAATCAAATGGTGACATTTTCGGAGTTTTGCCTTATTTACCGCCTGAAGTATTATTAGGAAAGCCGTACACTCAAGCTGCAGACATATATGCTTTAGGAATGATTATGTATTTGATTGCTACTGGAAATCAACCGTTTAACGATGTGGAACATGACCATCTTCTATCAATTGATATATGCAAAGGCATTCGCCCTAAATTTAAAAGAGAAGAAATACCTTCATTTTATCTTGAAATGATGGAAAATTGTTGGAATCAAGACCCTTCCAAAAGAAAATCCTCTAAGGAATTATATGAATTATCATTAAACTGGTTTTTAAATAAAAAGAAGGAAATAAAGGATGAAATTATAGATCAATTAAAAGTTTATGATGATTATTTATCAAAACAAACTACTGATAAACAAAAACTACATCTGAGGAGCAATTCACAAGCTATATATACTAGCAGAATCCTTGATTTTACTAAACCTATTAGGTAATCATTATCTAATTAAACTCACATTCTTATTGTTGGGCACTAAACTTTATAATTTTTAAACTAACTTTATTCTTATTAATGCAGCCTCATGTCTTTAGATGATTTAGATGATCTAAAAATTTAAGTTTTCCGTTTATTAGAAAACGAACAATTGTACTTTGTGATAAAAGATTTGTTAAAATTTTTTGTGGAAATTGTAAATTATTGTGGGAATATACTGTATAAATTTAACTAAACATATCCTTGACTTTAAAACATTCTAATCTAAAATCAAACAAAAATTCTTATATAATCATTCATATATTTAATTGACCGCAATTTTATGTTTATTATTGTCAGCTCAGCTTTTATTATTTATTTCTATGAATAGCAATAATTATAAAAGCATACACAATCATCAGGGACTTACCAATATATCTCTTTTATTATTTATTTATTCTTTTGGGGGAAAGATAGCTTGATTGCGTGTTGTTGGAATGATAACAGTTATTTTTATTTTAATTATTATTAAAAAAAATCTGTTTTTTTCTCTTTTATACAAATAAATCGTCAATTTCTATAATTGTATTATCGGCGAGATATTCCTTAGTTTTAATCTTATATACAGTATAATAGATTCTATTTTTGATTACAACTCAACGTCTTGTGACAACAAATGTTTCAATATTCGTTAGTCGACAATGCTAGTATTCACGAGTTCTTTAAAGTCTTTCATAGAAGATAAAATTTGACGCGCTATAAATAAAACCTGTGATTTTTGTGTTACAGTACTAGTATAAAACTTAATTTGACATCTCCGATCTTCCTTTTTACGTTACACATTTACTCAATCGTTTTCGCTTCAGTATAAATCCCTGTTATCGAAATAAGACCTAATTATAATTATGGAAATACCTATTGAAGTTCTTCATAGAATATTTAAGGAAGGGCTATTGAAGAAGGATTTATACTCTTGCTCCCTTGTAAAACGAACTTGGAGTTTGGTTGCCTTGAAAATACTTTGGAGTAAATCCATGAAGCCGGCCGATACAATTCATACTTTAATTTCCTGTTTATCACAGCAAGCTAAGGACGATTTAGTAGAAAAGGGAATCCGTTTCGAGCATTGGATCAAAGTTGGATCAAGCATTGATTATCCATCTTTTATGGACAAGTTAGAATATTCAACTTTGCTGAAATTTGTAAATGTCTTATTAACCAAGCAAATCAATCAAGAACAACAAAAAAAGAGCTTAACTTATCATTTGATGGAATACCTTTGCAAGTTATTAATGAATCGATGCGTTAATCTAACGAATCTTGAATTTAGTTCTTGTGTAATTCAAGAAATTTTCATTATACCTTTTTATCATTTCCCAGGAGCAAATTGTAGACTTGTCAATATAACAACAATGACTTTGGATTGTTTACTTTCTTATTGCGATGAATTTTTTTATGCACTTTCCGGAATTTGTAAACAAATCAAGATTTTAAACCTCAGTCATTTAAAGGAAAACAAAGCGTTGACTTACTTTATCGAATCTCTGGCATATTTAGAGGAATTATTGATTGAATACAGTGACGTTCAATTTCCAACAAACAGTTCGTCTGAAAAATTGAAAAATAGAGCATCTTTTCTTAAATGTCTTGCGATTTATGATAGTTCAGTTTCTACAGACTTCTTGGCTCAATGTATTAATTTAAAAAAATTAATAGTTTCTGGAAATAACTTCTTTCAGAATTCTACAAACGTGGGTTTGAACCGTCTTAGACTGGATAACCTTGAGAAAATCTCGATCAAGGAAGTATCCAATGAACATATGACTAAAATCAAAAAACTCCTTGTGCATACCCTCAAATCTGTTTCATTGAAGATTGATTCTGGTCATTCATCTGAGCTGACTAAAGTCATTGTGCAAAATTACACAAATTTAGTTTATTTTAATGGGATATTTGATGATTCTTTAACTTTTTTATTACCCACTTTTGTTCAAAATTGTCCATTTCTTGAAATATTTAAGATTTATACGGATGATAATTTATCTAATATTGATATTAGTGATGAACTAATACGTTTAGGTAACATCATTCCGGGAAATCTTAAAAAAGTACATTTGAAAAGAAATTGGGTTTATGACACTAATTCTTTGAATTATTTTATGGAAAAATGTTTTAAAAAATTGAAGGGACCTTTTGCATTTAAAATCAATATCATGAAACTAGTTAACCTGCAAAATAACTTTGGTAAAAGGATTGTGTTTAAAATTTATCATAAAAACTTTATATATGTCGAATTGTTATGTTAATGGATTAGAAGGTTTCGGGTTTAAGTTAATGTATGATTCTTAATATGTAATGAAATTGTCAATTTGCTTTTGCTTGCTACAATGATTGATTAAATCAAAGATTGTATTGGGAAATTGAAATTTTAGAAATTTTAACGTTAAGTTATTTGATGCAAATGAATACTGAATTGAGACGAAATATTTCTTTTTAAGTGTAATTATTGTGACTGAAATTAATTTCGTCTGAAGTGGAATTCAGATAGATGATTCAGTTATATTGGTCAATTTTTGTTTAACAAATTTAATTCCTATTACAGACACGAAATTAGATATCTGATATGAAGTCAGTCATATGATAATCTAAAATTTAAATCTCTGAAATTTTTATTTTCTTAAATAATTATTAAATATCTTAAAATCTCAATTATCTAAAGGCCTTTCCTAAAAGAAATAAACAATTTTACAAACAAAACAATTTATTATCATGATTTACTTGTATAGTTGATTATTACAATCAATCCTATAATGAAGATAAGAAGAAGGTTAAAGTGTAAATAGTAACTTTATTAATCTGTAGAGTTATAAGTCTAATCTCAAGACTTATTCAAAAACTATCTGATTGAACTCTGTTAACTCAAGGTCAACTTACAGGTCTATTTATACAAATTTTCTAACTATTACTATGCTATGTCTTTGATAATATTAAATAATATATGTAATAAATATAATATTATTATACAAGTAATTAAAAGTAAAATATTACTATAATTATACAACTTAAAACTTTTTATAATACATAAATGTATTAATATAGCAAGTATATTTTCTATATTAGAAAAATCTTCATTTCTAAATTTCTGAATTTATTTGTATACATTTGTCAAACTCTTAAAATTATACAATGCAATAAATTTCTCTAAACTTATTTCTAATTAAAAAAATAAGATCATAAATGTATTATACAAATATTACATATAATTTATTTTATTAATATTAATCTACATTTCAAAAATTGGAAGAGAAAGAAGAAAGAGTTTTTGTCCTACTTTTGAAAATATTTTTTTTAGTTTTTATGAGACATTGCCAATAACTTTATTAATTAATAAATCAAAATACAATTTATGAAATAAAAACTATATTAAGTACTAAATATCCTTCATAATTATAATTTTTATTCTATAAATTTTTATGCAATAATTGTAATCCAATATTATCCAATAGATTTTGTTTTATTTTTATGCAAGAAAATAATTTTCATAATCTTGAGAATTTTTTTACAACCATTTTTTCTGATTATAAATATTTGTTTAAAAATCTTTATTTTTTACAAAATTTTAATTCTTTAACTAAAATTATTGCAATTTTCCTTTCTTATATTAATCATAAACAAAAGTTTTTGCAAATAATTTTTCTTTTACTAATAATATAATCTTTACTATCAAGAAGAAAAAACAAAAAAAATAAAAATTAGACAAATTAAATATTGAAAATTATAGACTTTAACTTTATCTTCTTTTATTACTCAAATTACTAATTATCAAATAAGATTAACCATATATCTTCTTATTTATCTTATGTTAAATACAGATATAAAGACCTTGAAGCTATTTATAAAAATTTTTAGTTTAATATAATTATACATGTGCTGAAGTTAAATGATTTTAAAACCTTTTAAATGTCAATGCAACTCAAAATTATAAATAAATATAAATCAATTTCAAAAGATTACTTGAGCAATTTTAATAAAAAGTTGAGAATTTAACTTTTCTTATTATATTTCTCTTAATAATTAATATACTATTAAATATTTTTATCAGAAAAAATGTCATTGACATTTTTATCTATCATATA
This sequence comes from Funneliformis caledonium, assembly GCA_910591825.1. Lineage (NCBI taxonomy): Eukaryota > Fungi > Glomeromycota > Glomeromycetes > Glomerales > Glomeraceae > Funneliformis > Funneliformis caledonium. The sequence continues at coordinate 17,236 of CAJVPQ010001265.1, forward strand.
ACTCTGTTTATCATTGTCATTTTAGCCATTCTATAGACTATGTTCTTTTTCTTCTATATCTAGTAATAATAGTAAATAATTTTCTATTATTATATCTTTATTTATATTATTTTAAATTTTATGTATTTCTCTTTTTTTTCTATAATTATCAATAAAAATTTTGCATATATTATATTTTACCTTTTATTTTTTCAATATTATTTTAAAAGCTGCTAATTATATTATTAACACTTTCATTTTTATTCTTATTTCTCTTTCTATTTTTCTTTTAACATCTAATCATATTGTTTAAGTTTATTACAAATTTACATGAAATTAGTTTTAATATCTATTATAGTTTATATAATATATTTATTATATAATAATTAAACTTTTAAGTTTATCTATACTAGTATTTTGATTACAATTCAAATTAAACAATTATACATCACAGTATATGAAATTTAGTTTCTCACATAAATATCATTACTTCTTTAATAAAATTTCTTTATATCTTTATCGTAATTTATCATATATTATTATTTTATATTACCATAATAGTTTATCAATTTTTTAAATAAAATTCTATTTTATTTTCAAATATTCTTGAATTCAAAGTATTTTATATTTTATTTCTTAAAACTAAAAATAAATAATTATATTTCTTCAATTATCTTAGTATTTATTAATTTATTTATAATAAAATTTATATTATTATAAAACTCTTAATTCTGAAAATACGTTAATACTAGTTTACAAAATTCTAATTAGTAGATTATGAGAAAATTATATCTGAGATTTTATTATTTTTGTAAAATATTTGAAAATTAATAACACAGTAGATTTGTTTATCATGAGTTAGACTTAAACTTCATTTTTTTTATCTTTTAATTAATATTTCACTTTTCTAGATACTTTGTACTCATAACAATATATTTCTATTCTTTTAAATTTTTAAAATTATTTGCTATTTATTAATATAATTATAAGTAACTTAATATTAATTTTTCTTTAATACTTCAAAATCTTTTCTGCTTTTTTTTTTTTTTTTCTTATTAACTAATTTTTAATTTCATTTTAACATTCTCAAAATTACTATTATAATAATATATGAATTATAATATTATAAAAATATATTAGTTTATTAATTATGTTAGATTAGTAAGGCAAATTTAAGAGTTCTGGAGTCAAAATCGAAAAAAGATATCCAGAAAGATCCCAATCATAAGCCAGAAGCCCTTCTAGCTATATAAATCTATAATATAGAATTCAGGTTTAAAATTTACAATGGTGCTCAATTTCGTTATCAATCTCCTTACTATAAAATTTGAGCTTCAGAAGCTAAAATCAACCAATTTGATATATTCTTTCTAGTGTGATTTTAAACCCACCAAAGATATCAAAAAAATTATACCATTCTATTTGCCTTTGAGATGACGCAAGATTGGCAAGAACCAAAGGTTCGAAGTCAAACTCGTGGAGTTTTTGCAAACCTTCTATGTATACTAATATTTATGCTATACTGCTTGCCTTTTGGGAGTAGACTCGAATATTAAAGAACGAAGTGATGAAATATACGAGGCTACGATCTTGTCAAGCCTAAGATGCATACTAATTTATGAGATATCCTAGAATTAATTTTAAAAAGGATTCATTATCATCTAGCAAAGTAAAAAATTTCACCTAAGCATGTCTTAGGTGTAAATTTTTTATATGTGTACAAGAAAGTTAAAAAACTATAGAATGTATTCTAGCATGCAAATATTTTCTCGATATAAAGGAAATCATTCTTGAACTATTTCAATTCCAACTAGTTAAGGTCAAAAAGTCTAACCTCAGGTAAAAAAAATATGGGATGAGTGTAAATTTTTCAGGTTCCGATCAGTGTAAATTTGGGATAGGTGTAAAAAAAATTCCGCATATCAGGTATAAATTTTTCTCACTATAGTTTGAAGTAAGTTAGCTTATTTAACCTCTTGATAAGTACCCAAAGCCTTAATCCGAAGCCTATTAATATACTGGGTCACATAATAACTATTAGC
>CAJVPQ010001266.1:0-19245 GCA_910591825.1 Funneliformis caledonium
TTTAAGGTTTTTACCTAAGGAAAAAACATATATATTATACTGATTTTCCATAAAAGTTATACGTTATAAAACTTAATTTTTATATCAAATTTTTTATTGGGCTTATTAGAGAGGTTATTGAGAATTGTGAATACAAAGTTATTTTTTATCCAAAATTTCATTGTGAACTTAATTTCATTGAAATGTTTTAGAATACAGCTAAACAATTTACTCGTAACAATTGTGATTACTCATTTAAAGCATTAGAAAAACTGTTCCTGAAGCATTAAATTCTATTTTTTTAGAGCAAATTAGACGATATGCTCATCATTCTTGGAGATTTATGGATGCATACAGAAAAATTTTAACAGGTATTGCAGCTTTATATGCTGTAAAACAATATAGATCACATCGGCGCATTTCTGAAAATGTAATAATGTGAAATTTTAATAAAATTTATCTGGCATTACTTTGTAAAGTTTAATCATGTGATTTAAATATTGACCAATAAAATTTTTCACGTGATATATTTATAAATTATAAATTTTGGTCACAAATAGTGGTTTAAATGATCTAGTCAATTTGTTTTACTAAGATTATACTAATTATTACATGTTATTATAATATAAACAAATAATAATTTTTAACTTATAATTATTATAAATTAATTTTTGTATTACTTTTATTCTGAAAGTTTCTATAAAAATAAAATCACTTACTTTAAAAACTCGTGGTATAATTATCTACAGTTATAATTGTAGATATTCAAGTCGCACAATTGCTAAACAGCTAAGGTGTAAGAAAATAATAGGGTTGGATCGGTCCAGTCCAGTCGTCTGGTCAAAAAAGACCGGTCTTTTATCTTTTTTAGGACTAGACTGGTCCATAAGTCAGTCCTAGGACCGGTTCAAAGACCGGTCTTTGTATATTCGGCTACCGGTTTGGTAAATGGAAAAGTAATGAACGAATTGCGTACATACAGTCAACCCTCTCTAAATGCACCCTCGGGACCATAGTGAAAATTTTAAAAAATGTGCATTTAAAGAGGGTGTGCATTTAAAGAGAAAATTTCTATATGAATTCTATATGCTTGGGACTGAACGAGAGAGTGCATTTAGAGAGAAAATATATAGTGTGTGCATTTAGAGAGGGTTGACTATATTATTTTCCATTCATTCAATTTCGTTTATTTATTTGATATGTCGGTGTTGCAATGTTTGCTTACCTATGTTTTTTTTATTATTTCTTTTTTGCTTTGTCGGAATATATTTCTTACTATCCATTTATCTTCTATCTATTTTAAATATGCATTTTTTTGCTTCTTTTTCCTATCGTTACTATTACTTTCGTTGTATAATAATTTATGCTTTACATTTATTCTTCAACTTTACTTTCACAGGTCAAGAGTTTCTAACTAATAAAAACGAAGACATCGAAGGTGCGCAAAATATTTTCTACTTAATATTTCTTATCAAACGCAACTTTCTGTTAACTTTCTTCGATGTTGCAGCTTTCTTTCCCAAATTTATCAAATTACCTAATGTTGAGGAATTGAATGATCTCCTTCAGACACCGCCAACCCAACCCATTGAGGTTAGAGAACAGGTATTAGATAGTGACTTGGCCAAACTCAAAAAATATATTATTCGGAGCCCACGAGTCAGTATACCAGAATTAAGTCGCCTTTTTGATGGGGCGATCACTTCACCATCACCATCAGGTTCAGTTGCTAACAGGCATATCACATGGGATTTGTTGGTTAAAATACCTCTCGAAGTTGTTTCTTCTCTTTTTCACATCAAAATTATTTGTGATCGTGACAAACAAGATTTATCTACGGCTACAATACGTTTAAAGAGGCCAGACCTTTTTGGTTGGCTGAAATCCGCATTGGTATTTAAAGGAGAAGAGAAGGAGGCCTTAGAAGACATTGCAAAAGCAGAACATGAGTTGTTAAATAAGGCTAAATTATGGAATCTTCTTTACTTTGGAAATCTTCAATACATCTTTGCTTATGTCGCTGCCGGAAATTTTATAAGGTTCGCTCTTAATATGTGTTTTTTGTAATTACGCGATAATAATACGTCTCTTCGTGTCAGATTTTATGCAATTGACAGATCCTTAAACATCAAAGTCGTTAGTCAAGATTTTGACTTGTCGCTTGTAGTTGATCGAATCTTAACGGTAGTAACGTCCATCAATATCACTCGGTGTTTATTGCATTTTATCCCTCAACTACCCACAAATATGCCGTACCCTATTTATAGTGTCATCAAGCGAGGAACATGTGAGGTTCGTTTTGATGGCAGTGTATTTATGAAGATGCAAGATAAGATAAAATCTTTTCATGAAATAGATCACGTTTCTTGAGGGTCGTGTTACAAAGAAAATCAGGAATTTTGAAACGGAATACAACTTTTCGACATTCAATGTAAGTTTATTGAGATTTTATTTTTATATTACTTGACCGCAAATAATGAGCTAATTAATTATTGTCGTAGGATTTGAAAAATATTTATGCTGTCTGCGAATGAATCACATATTATCCAAGCAGTTGTTCCTCCGCATATTAAAAATTCGACATATACTGTCGAACTGAGTCCTTTGGGAATTAATCGTTGCCCTCAATCATTACAGGAACTGAAACGAGCGATAAAGTGTGTACTCGAGGCTTTAGTTGTGTTGCATCGATCGAAATATGTGCATAGAGACATTCGCTGGGATAATGTTATACAGTCATCAACCAATAGTATGGATTGGATTTTGATCGATTTAGAGCATGCTGGTAAGGAAGGACCTGTTACATACAGACTGGAATGGTAGCCAAATGGTGTTGGTCCGAATCAGGGCCCTTATGATTTTAAATGCGATCTTTATCTTGTCGGCGAGCTCATTAGAACTAGTGGTGTGGACTTGAGCCGTACTGACACATCTTTTATGAATAAGCTTTTAGAGATGGAGAGCCGATTCACAACAATGAAAGCACTTAAAAATATTTGGTTAACTTCTGAATCCTAAACACTACAATTCTTCAATTCAAATTTATGTTAGTACTTTGCTTTAATCATAAAAAATAATCATCATAATAATTAGGCAATATCGTTTTATTTTTTCATATAGATATATAAGTAATAATTAAAACATTGAAACACGATATATATTACACGAATTTTTGATTTTCTTTGCTGAGGAAAATGATGTTTATCAATATTGAGATTTTTGGGATGGCTCATCTTATTATCACAAATATGGTGCTTTGGTAAAAAGGGAGGATATTCCTCCCTTTCAACTGCAAAGCGCCTATTTTCTTAAAATATTAGGAAAAAAATTTTTCCTACGCATTTTTTAAAAAATTAGGATGTCACAAGTTCAATAAAGTAATAAGGGAAACAGTAGCGCAAGAAACCAAAAAAAAAAGAATTGAATTGAACAAACAAGGTTGTCGAATTTGTTGGGGACCGTCTCTCTACATCAATGTTAGTAATCCAAAAGACCAAATTAATTACATAAAATTATTTTACATGAAACTTGCTATATTATAGCACTATTCCTTCTATTTTACACAAGGAGAGTTTTCACCATGAAGCATAACAAAGATTGCATGAAAATAAATTGATACAGCGCAAAAGTAATGAAAATATCTTTAGTTTTCAAAGTCCTGCATGTAGCACGAATGCCTAATCAGTAACCGTCTCACATTGAATTTCTAATTTTAACAAGAATGAACCATTTTTGCCTAACAGTAATAGTTTATTTCCTTAATCTAGATCTAATTTGCTCGAATTTCTTCTCATAACTTTTCATCTATACCGACATTTTCCACTTCCTTCTCTTCCTCATTAACAAAATTACTATTATTTAAAGTATCAATAGTTCCACTTAATTCTTTTCTTAATACTTCTATTTCACTTCCCAATCCATCTAAACTTTTTCGAGTTTTAATCAATTGTTCATTCACCCTAATAAAATTAGTAATGATATCATAAGTACTTGAAATGGCTTCTAATGGTGCATCACTAGTATTATTTAAATTATCAAGAAATGTTGGTAATAACGTTTTTGTCTTTGGATCTACTAAATAAAAAAATTATAAAATCACTTCCTTAATACTTAAGATGCCGAAATTCTTAATAAACGCAAAAAGAAATCCAAAAAGTTACTTTGTGTCGGTCCAATAGAATCAACTATTGGATCAGTTTTAATTATTTCTAATACATCAATTTTTTCTCCAGGATGTGTTTGATGATATGTTTGCAATCTTGTTAAGTCTGATAAAATATCTGTAAATGATAGCGTTGCAGGCGTAGGTGTTGACTTACTTTTAAACATTTTAAACCGAGATTATGGGAGCAATTCGCAAAAAAAAAAAATATTTATTATTAAAACGAGATCAGTGCTTAATCACGTGCGAAAATTGTTATAATGCATAATTACCTATCAAATTTTATTTCGCGGTCGTCCTTTAACCACGGAAGTTTCTGCTGCCTTTAACAAATAATTCCATGGTCTCTCAGATTCTACGACAGGTGGCTATTAGTCCACGTAGTTTAAGGGTTCGATCAGCCACTTTTACCAGTAGATCTAACCGATCATCAATTAGATTTAGTAGCATTCCAACCAAATTGCAAAGGCGACAATTGCATCACGCTACAAAGCCCTCGTCAAATTTTATTTCACTTCTAGGTTATGACCATCGTCCCATCCTTCGTAATGTTCATAGTCCACCCTCACTGTTATTAGTTTCTCAGGTCAGGACGTTTTCATTAAATTCAATTCCAAGATTCGTTTTTCATGCAATGAAAATTCCTACCGCAGGCGTAACCGTGGGAGTGGGAGGGTTGACATACGCCAATTATAAACTTAATGGTAAGTCATTTAAAGATTAATGAAACATATACTATAGGTACGAATTAATTTTTATAAATCATTCCGCTAAAATGATTTAGATATGGCAAGTAAAAGTTCAGACTTCCTTTCCTCCATTACAGATGGGATTAAATCGGCAGTAGGAGCCGTTAGACAGGGAATTGACTTTGATCTACCAAGTATAGAAATACAGGTCCCAGGATTCTTAACAAACATTTTTTCTAAATCAGGACCATCTGCAACTTCTAATCAGTTTCAGATAGAATCAGATAGGCCTAGATTCATTAAAAAGGAAGATGAAAGCAATTCTTCAGAACCTCCAAGAGGTGGAGGTGGAGCAGCAGCAGCTGCTGCTGCTGCAGTAGGAGCGGCAACTTTATTCAATGCGAACGAAAAGGATGATGATGATGATGATGCTGGGAATGCATCTAAAAAAAGAATTCCGGTACAGGATAATCAATTTATGCTCCTAACCAAAAAGTTGATAGAGGTGCGCAATATTCTGATGAACATTGACCATAATGAGACACTTAGATTACCAAGTATCGTAGTTATAGGCAGTCAGAGTTCTGGCAAAAGTTCCGTATTAGAAGCAATCGTCGGACATGAATTCTTACCAAAGTAAGGATATAGATTTATATTATAAAAGTTAGTTTAATGATATAATTCCAATATTTTTTTACTATACATTAGGGGATCGAATATGGTGACACGAAGGCCAATTGAATTAACATTAATTCACACACCAAAATCTAAAGAGGAGTATGGTGAATTTCCTCAGCTTGGCTTAGGGAAAATGCACGATTTCTCTCATGTACAACAAACGTTACGTGATTTAAACCTTGCTGTACCAGAGTCCGAATGCGTTTCCAATAAACCAATTGAACTGCGAATTTATTCTCCCAATGTACCCGATCTTACGCTTATTGATTTGCCAGGCTATATTCAAGTAACTAACAGGAATCAACCCGAGACGTTAAAAGATAAAATTGTCGAATTGTGTGAACAATATATCAGAGAGCCAAATATTATATTAGCGGTCTGTGCCGCTGATGTGGATTTAGCGAATTCAGAAGCATTAAAATCTAGTCGTAAAATTGATCCATTGGGTCTAAGGACGATCGGTGTAATAACTAAAATGGATTTGGTAGAGCCTGAGACTGGTGCAGCTATATTACGCAATACTGATTATCCTTTACATCTAGGTTATATTGGTGTAGTTTGTAAACCTCCAGCAAATAGGAACAATCAAAAAAACATTACTTCAGCTTTAATACAACACGAAGACCAATTCTTCCGTAGTAATTATGTGTATAGTCAGCGTGGTATTCAAGTTGGTACTGGTACTTTACGTAGGAAGCTTATGGAAGTATTGGAAGAAAATATGGCTAAATCGTTATTTTCTATTGTTGGAGCCGTTCAATTAGAATTGGAAGAAGCTCGTTATCAATTTAAAGTACAATATAATGATAGGTTAGTGAATTATAAATAGCGTATTTCATATTAATTAAGATACTAACTCTTTATTTCATGATTTTATCAACTTAGACGGATCACAGCCGAATCATATGTTGCTGAGACGATTGATTCTATCAAACATAATTTTAAGGATTTTGCTCATTCTTTCGGAAAACCACAAGTGAGACATGAGGTTAGAACCATGTTGGAACAAAGGGTATTAGATCTTTGCGCAGAATTATATTGGACAGATAGCAAAGTGGTCGATTTACCTAAAGTATCGGCGGATGATCTTTATTGGCATTATAAACTTGACATGAGTTCTGCCGCACTTACTAAAAGTGGAATAGGTCGAACAAGTACTCAATTAGTCGTGGATGTATTAATGGCTAATATGGAGAAATTAGCTTCAATGGAGCCACTAAATAATCATCCTGACACTAGTAGCAAAGTATTAAATTTCAGTAATGAAATTTTGCGGCACAAATTTCATACAACTGCTGATCAAGTTGAAAATTGTGTTAAGCCATACAAATATGAAGTTGAGTGTAGCGAACAAGAATGGGCTGATGGGGTTAAGCGATCAATAACACTTTTGGAAAAAGAATTGGAAAGTTGTGATAAGGCTTTACATCATATTAGAAATACCATTGGAAAAAAGAAACTTAGGGCTGCTATAAAATACGTCTTAGACGCTGAAAAAGAGGAAGCTAAACGTAAAGATACAGGCGATTCTAATAACGAATCCAACACACACGCTATACCGCCTTCTGCACTTATATCATCCATTAATGATATTATGGAAGGTGATGTGGAGCATAATCGTCTTCATTTTAATCCTAAAGTACTTGAAAAAGCTCGTGAAGCTATATTTCTTCGTGATCGTTCGATGATACTAAAGTATCGTTTAGCGGCTCTAAAATCACGACAATGCAAATCGCCTGATAATAAACAATATTGTCCGGAAGCATTTTTAAATATGGTCGCTGAGAAACTCACCTATACCGCCGTAATGTTTATTCAAGTCGAATTATTAAATGAATTCTTCTTTCAATTCCCTAGAGAAGTGGATAATCGACTTATCTATGATTTGGATAGAAAACAAATATTATCTTTTGCAAAAGAAAATCCTCATATTAGGAAACATTTGGAATTGCAAGAGAGAAAACGGAAATTGGAAGAGGTATGAATAAATATTGGATTTATAGTAATGTATACAATTTATGGTTAATGAATGTGTTCTGTTAATTATGTAGGTCATGGAAAAACTAAATTATCTCGTAAGAAGGCAAAGAGATATTGAAGGACGTAAGGGTCCCACCAATTTCTAAAAGTGATATTTAAAAATAAACTTTTCAAGATATGATTAAAATACTTAATTTTTATTAAAAAAAAAAAAAGAAAAAATAATTTATTAGAAACTTCCCACACTCTACTACTACTACTCATTTTTTGATAAATGCTTGCATTTAAATACATTATCTATTATTTTGCGGTGATATTTATTTATTTTTTTTTTTTTAAAAAAAAAAATTGTTATCCCTTTTTTAATTCAATGCATGATAACTTCAATCAGAAACGTGAAAGAATAAATAATAACTTAATTATGGCCTTCATCGGATTCATCATCTAATAAATCTTTAAACAATTCATCAGCAGTTTGAAAATCTGATGATGAGAGTTTTCCTTTAGCTTTCATAGCCTTTGATGATTCATCATTCTTAACTTCTTTCAAAATCGTGGAAAAATTATCCTCAATTTTTCTATCATCTTTTTTAGAAGAAAACATTTCTTCAAAGGTAACTTGAAATTCAGATTTAGGAGGAGAGATAACTTCACTAGAACTTTTGGGACTACTAGTTTCAAGTAAAGATCGAAGTTTTGAAAGAATTTCCTCTTGAGTTTTTTCATCATCTTTAACACGATTTGTAGCCGAATCAAAGAATAAAGAAGCTCTTCCTGGTAAATGATCAAGAATACTTAACCCTTCTTTTGGTGAAAGAAGAGGAGTATGTGAGATTCTAACATTTGGACGTCCTTGTTCATCAAATTCAGCCTTTTCGATATAAAAATTATCAAGTTTTCTACGATTAACATGGGCCAACCTTTGAGCTTTACCAAAATGTAAACTTCCAACCAAGCCACTAATACCAACGGCAAAAACTCCATTAGCATCTCTATTAAGAATCCGTCCTTGTATTTGAAAATTAACGCCAGGATTATTATGAGAATAAGTTAATCCTTTAACGGTCGAAATAGAATTTCGTGTATCAAAAGTTAAACCCAAAAATTCTAACCAATTTTCAGGATCAACATTCGAATTTGTCAAAAGTTTCTTATCCCATTCATCTTTCTTTTCTTCAACTCGTTTTAATAATTTTTCAAATTCTTTCTTTGACATTTTTGCTATATTTTTTAATTTTTTTTTATTAACTGCATTCGGTTTTAAAGGCTCAACTCTTTTTGAGATAAGAAAATTTTCTTTCCATTTCCTTGTAAATCTTATTAGAGTTTCAGCAGTTTTAAAAGGAGTTTGATGTTCCATAGTATCTATTTTCCCTATCGTAACAACATTCGTACGTAATTGATTTGGTAAATTACGTTTTACGCCATAATCCCCACGTCGTTGATATTCTCCATAAGTTTTGTAAACTTGTGATAATGCAGGATCAAATTTTACTAATTTTGAATTTTTAAAGAGTTGTGAAAATGATGGCATGATTAAATTAAAAACTTAAAAATATAAAATAAACTAAATGAGAAAGGGTAATAACATTAGTAGAATAAAAATGAATCAAAGATTGATTATAACGAGATAGATCAATCGACAATTTATGATCATTTTACTATTCATAAAATTCACATATGTGTCACATGCCTTGACGAAAACGTTTATCAACTCCACATGACCAATTTCGGTGCAGTATTACGAAACTGCAAAGAATATCAATGTATTGAGCGTTCCATCTTACAAATCAAGCTTATCTAGAAGGAACTATTTATATCGATAATGAATGGAATATGCGAGCTTCTCAGATGTGAAGCGGAGTGAAATATTGTAAAAAGGAAAATATAATTGTCGAAAGTATTGTTTTATTTTTTACCTTTGGCTAATTTTTGCTCCGGAATTTTGAAATTACTTCAAGTTCTCTTAATTTTTTATGAAATACATGGACAAATTTAAACGTAGATATATATGTTTTCACATATGGGTTGATTGCTAGGAAAATCAGGTTCCGGGAATTTTTTAACAAATTGAGATTTTTATTGCATTTTAGTTTTTTGATGTTATTAGATTAAAATGTATTAAGCTCTTAATTTAATTGAAAAATTTCTCGGAACCTGATTTTCCTAGAAACCCTCCCATATGTAAAAGGTTGTGAGATTTTTTTTTTTATTTTTAAATTTTACTTAATTTTTACTCCTTTACATTCTAATTCTTAATTTTATTATTTTATTCAAAAAAACCCCATTTTTATTTTTTTATTATTTCGTGAATAGTAACTGACAGAAGGCCAAAGGCTAAGCATTTATTGTTTAATTGTAGTAGGGATAGTCATATATGGTCCAGGGGCCGATTATTCCCTCCCTTGCGCAAATGATTCGTTTTTGATTAAGGAGATGGCGTTTTTTGATTATAGAAGTTGGTTGTACAAATTGGTGTGACTTTTTTGATTATTCGGAAAAAAATTGACTTTTTTGATTATTTGGAAAAAATTGTAATCATACGAAAAAAGTCAACTCACGCATAAAATTTATTGAACAAAATATGTATTATCTATAGACTATTACTGGTATTTTAATCTAACGAATTTTATAATTTCAAAGTAAAACATTACATATCATCACCACAATGCAAATATTCTCCAAATTCTATACTTTCAACCATGATTTCTCTTGCATTTTCTAGAGTTATATTATTATTGTAATCTTCTTGAATTAATCTGCTTGTCACTTCTGGTATCAAAACTTCATATATATAATCCATCGGCTTTAACAGAAATTCTTTAAGTGGTATAAGAATATCCGAAATAATGAATAAATCTATCAAAGCATTAGCAATAAAATATAATCCTTTAGATCATAATATCCAGCCTATAAATTAATATGATTTAATAAAGTTTTTTAAAACAAATTAATATAAAAAAAAATTAATTTTGAAATTAATACCTGAAATATCTTGCATCTATTAAAAAGTATCGTTGGTGATTTAGCCTTATTATATCCAATTTCTTGATAAATTGAAAAGGCCATTTTTCGGTAATAACTTGCTAAGTTTCCATTGATAATTTCTAAAAGTTCATCTTTAAATATTTGAATTCGTAAAACTAATTGATTAAAATCAATAAATTCTGGATATCCCTTTAATAAACCATTTGGAATGATATGTAACTCAGCACGATGCATAACACAAAATGAATAACGATCATATTCTGTGATAGGGTTGTTTTGCAAGAATAATAATTTGATTTGTAGTTTTTCTGGTAAAATATTAGGTAATTCCTCATCACAATATGAATACGAATTTTCATGTACCGCCACATTATTATACTGAGATTCAACATTATCGTAAATTATTAGTGGTTAAGAAAAATTTTGAAAACACAATTATCTGTAATAGCCACGTTATTTTGTTAATTATTTACATCTAAAATAAATTATTATTATTATTATTAATCATGAATTAAAAATATTTTAATAAATATTAATAAAATTAATAAAATTTACTGAATAAATTATAATTTTGTTTAATATTATAAGTACGTTTAATTTTCCTCTGCTGTATCGAAAAGGTATTATTTGATAATTTTTTGTATGGATTAAATCTATTAGGTTTTCTTGGTTTAGAAGATAATTTTGGTGGTGCTCCTATTTTTGACCTTGATTTATCATTTAATTCAAGTGGTCTAAATGGATCTTTAATATTTTGAATTATACGATTTGTTGTATAAAAAATTTTATTTCCTATTAAAATAAAGGTTAATTTAATTTAATATTCTTAATCATTATTAAATTAAAATAATACATTACCATGAATTCCATATAATCGAACTATTTCTTGAAAAGAATTTTCTATTGTATCTTGATAAATGATGTTATTTTTGGCAGATGAAGGAACAACACGTTCTTTATTTTGAAAATATTAGACTAATTCGTACTTTGTTTTATCCATAATATTTATAAATTCTTTTTTTATTGCATCTTTGAATAAAGTGGCTGCATAATAATGTCTGCACTTATCTTATAAAGAACCATTCCAAATTTACTCCCAACATACACATTCTCTAGTACTAATATTGCATAAATAGAATTTAGAATTAAATTCTATATTTTCTAATAATAAGGGTTTTAAAAGAAGATTAGCATATTTTTGAGTTTCTAATAATAAGGGTTTTAAAAGAAGATCAGCCATATTTTTGAGTTTACTTATAATTTGAGCATTCACATTCATGGGTTTGTAATCATAAAAGGATATAAATAGTTCGTTACATAATTTTTTAATAAAAAAAATATTTGAAACAGATGTTTCTTGTATTAAACCAAGAAGAAAATCCAATTTTTCTTGGTTTAATCTTTGCAATTTATCTAAGTATAAACGTGATTCAGTATTCTAAATAATATATAATAAATTAAATAAATTTGTTTACTGAATAAGTTATTAATAATTTAAATAATAATAATTACCTCTTGTTCAATAGCTTGTGTATTAAATAATGTAACTAAACCAGATTCAAATATATTTAATCTACTATTATCAGTAATAGTATTACTTTGAAATTTTACACTATACATGCGTTCAATAAATAATAATGGTGTTTGTTTACCACTATATACTGTTTCTATTATTTTATTTATTTATTTAGTAAAATTATTTGTGATTCAAGGTAAATGATTTATTAAATTATTAGAGATTGGGATGTGTCCTGCATCAATAAAATTTAGTCTCTATTCAGAATACATCCAATTATTTGATATATCATCAATAATTTTTTTTTGTTTTATTTTTTCAATAGGTAATAAATTTATAAATTCATTAAATAATTCAACCATTTTAATAGCAACTGTTTCAGTTTGACAATACCTTACAAATTTAAAAGCTAATACAATTAGATATCTAAGTAAAAATAAAAAAATAAGATAAGATTACTAGTAATTATTATGTAATAATTAGAATTATAAATGTCTTACCGGAATTGAACAGGTATATGCCAATTATTAAGATTTTCCCCATAAGTTTTCATTATGTAAAATCAACATAAAATAGGTCTACATAATATATTTTGAATTGCCAATTTTGATGGTCTATGTTTGTCAATCATTGCATATAATTTCTAATTATTATTTTGACATTCATAAACTCATTGAAATCTATTTCCTGAAATTAAGTTTTCATAATACTATCTATGTTGATATAATATATCATTACAAGAAATATTTCTTTTAACAGCGATAATTGTCAGTTTTATAGTTTGATTATTTTCTTTGTTACTTAAAGCTATTAAAAAAATAAATAAATTAAATTACTAAAATAATTTTATTTTATTATTTTATAATATAATTATCAAATGTCAGAGGTAAACCATGACTAGCTCCATTTTCAAGAACAATTGAAGCATGATCTGCATTTAAATCATATTTTTCATTAATATTAATGCAAATATTTCCATAATCACGTTCATTTTTAAGCCAAAATTCATTAGAAAAAGTTAGTTGATAATATCAATCAGATGATTCAATTGGCTGATCTAAATCTGGTATCTGATAATATAATATATTTCCTTGCAATTTTAATAATTCATTAATCAAATTATTAAGTTGTGTCTATAGCCCAGTATTATCTTTAAATTTTCTATCATCTCTTATAATAAGTCTTTGAAATTTATCATTATCACAAATTTCACACTGATTTGCTAATGTTTTACTAATTATTTTTTCTGATACACCATTAAATAGAGTTAATAATTTGGCTTTTATTTCTTTAGCTATTCTGTGATCTACCCTTCTACTTAAAGTAATTGAATTTCTAATAGAATAAGTTAGATTAATTTGAGAAATTTTAGGAATAATATTATTAAACATATGTTGAGATGGATGATGAGTTCCTTGAATAGTAATATGTAGTGGAGTTTCTGAATTTAACTATGATAATCGACATTCAAAAATAACTCTAACACTGTATAAATGCATATCATTTACATTTTTTAGATTATTATATAACAAATAATGATTACAAGTTTCTAAATATTTTTCAATTCCACCACATAAATGTTGACAAATATTCTTATCATCAGAATAATACATTATCCAATACCAGCACTACTAATCCTAAATTGATTTGTGAAACTAAGTCTTCTCCTTTAATAGTTAGAACTAATATATCATCTATTTTATTTGTAGATTTTTTGGTTTCAGTTGTGGTGGTCCATTCTAAATAATCTATTGCTCTTTGTGTACATTCTATAGTTAAAATACCATTTTTAACAAGTTTTAGAGTAATCTGTCTACTTTAATTTTTTAAATGATAATTTTGTAATAATGGTATATTAGCTAAGTATCATTCTGCAGCTCAGCCAAAGGGTAAATTAATAGAATTATCATTATTATATATGATTTGTTTTTCATAAGTTTTATAAGTTTCCATTTTTTTTGTAAAAAAAGTAAGAAAAAGAAAAGTTTTAGAATGTGTTTTACATGATGTGATATAAATTATATATTAATTAGACTTTTGTATTATATTAATGATCTATGAGCACATTTAACATTTTTAAAAGTTAGACGAATAATCAAAAAGTCATAACAATTTATACAACTAACTTCTATAATCAAAAAATGCTATCTCTTTAATCAAAAATGAATTATTTGCCTCCCTTGCAAGTTTTATTTATAATTAATATAATTGTAGTGAAAATAAACTGTAGTTATATTGATTTTGTTCTTTTTTACAATTCACAATGAAAGTAAACTGTATTTTGTATTTTTTTATTTTTTTTTATTTTTTAAGCTGTGAATTGGTACTGATATTCTTGTCGTATAGCCTGGGACTATTTTATTTTAAAAATAGTAGCAAATAAGTACTATATTTATTTTTAATATTTTCTTTATATTCTTTATTTATATTGTTCTTTATATTCTTTATATTATTTCATTTATATTTTTTATTTATATTATTTTTAAATTATTCTTTATATTCTTTATATTATTTTCATTTATATTTTTATTTATATTATTTTTAAATTGTTCTTTATATTCTTATTTTTTTGTTTATATTATATATTCTTTGTTTATATTATTTTTAAATTATTCTTTATATTCTTTATATTATTCTTTTATATTATTTTTTTTTTATTCTTTATATTCTTTATATTATTTTTATTTATATTATTTAAATTGTTCTTTATATTCTTTATATTATTTTCATTTATATTTTTATTTATATTATTTTTAAATTATTCTTTATATTCTTATTTTTTTTGTTTATATTATATATTCTTTGTTTATATTATTCTTTATATTCTTTATATTATTCTTTTATATTGTTCTTTTATATTGTTCTTTTTTTATTCTTTTTTTATTCTTTTTATATAAATAATTTTTTTATATAAAGCAAAGAATTTTTTCTAAAATCAAATCAAATTTAAATTTTTTTAAAATCAAATCAAATCCAATTTTTTCTTAAAATCAAATTTTTTTCTAAAATCAAATTTATAAATTAAACTATATAAATGGTTGAATTAATTAGAATTAAAGAAACTAAATCACATCTTGGTCTTACAAAAGCATAAATAGTACCAAATCATATCTTTTTTTTTATTTAATCCATTAAAAAATAAAAATTAAAAGTTGAAAACGAAACTTCAGATGGAAAATTTGATAGAATTAGAATTGAAAATACTTCTAATTTTTATATTACTTTCAATGATAAAATAAAAGAAAGAAACAGAAAAAGATATGAAAATAAAATTAAAGAATTAGATATAGGATATTTAATATCTATAAATATTAACGAGAATATAAATAAATTAAAAAACATTAAAAATAATAATTGTTATAAAATAACAAATCAAAATAATAGAAATTATTTTATTTATCAATTAATAAATAATGAAGTATATGTCTTAGTTTTTGTTATTAATAATTATTTTATTAATCATTAAAAATAAAATAAATTGATTTATTTAATAATATTAATAATAGTTTAAAATATATTTCTATTAATTTTACAAATGCAATTATAATTTTAGCAAAACTTAATTTTCATAATACATATGTAATCTATAGTGGAAGTATATTTATACAAAGATATTATAATTATTCTATATTAACAGAATTTGAAAAATTTTGTCAAGCAGCCAATTATATACAAGAATATAAATGAGAAAATAATTATGATTTTAAAATTACAGTAGCAGTCATAAGTATCTGACCATCTGAGATCATCCAAAATTATTATATAACTACCCCTTAAATTTTTCAAAAATATAATGTAATACAATACATGATCACCTGTAAATTTATAAATGTCAATGATACAAAAAAAAAATTTAGATGATCATCAAACTTTCGCTTGAAAAATAGAACTTTCTTTAGAGAAATGATATAAAATTGTCTTTTTACGTAAGCATCCAGCTGGTCTAAAGTTTAGTTTTAGATTTATTGCTAAACAGGTACGTTGTAGTAAGTCTACAACTATTTATTAGATTAAAAGATATCATGAAAATCGGGATCTAAGTACTTTAGAAAGACCAGGGTGGCCTTGTGTAATATTCGCAAAATGATGATAAGATTGTAAAGATGATAAAGAAAGAATATAATAAAACAGCCATTCAATACAAGAAAAATGAAAGAAAGAGAAGTTGGGTTTAGTATAAAAATAGTAAGGTGACATCTTCGTAAATCTGGAGGAAAGTTTAGTAATAAAATTTCTAAACCTTTGCTTAAAGAAGACTATCAAAAGAAAAGGTTGCAATAGGCAAAAAAATATAAGAATTTTGATTGAAATCGAGTTATTTTTACAGATGAGAATATATTTTAATTATATACATTAAAAAAAGGTTTGATAGTTTTCTAGTAGAAAAAAAGTGTTTCGTTCTGTTAAGCATCCACAAAAATCCATGTTTAGAGATGTTTTTCTGCTTTTAGATTTGGTAAGTTATTTTTTCAGAGAAATCTTAATGCTGAATTTATGTGTACTATTTATGAGCAAGGTCTTCTGACTTTCACCTCTAAACTTTTTGGTAAAGGTAACATAGATTGGATCTTGCAAGAAGATAATGATTCAAAGCATCAATCAAAAATCGCGAAAAAATGGAAGGAAGAAAATGGCATTGAGGTACTTTCTTGGCCATCAATGTTTCCAGACTAAAACTCTATAAAAAACGTTTGAAGGTTAATAAAAATTAATATATAAAAAAAAATTTTGATCAATTAGAGGGTTAAAGAAAAAACTTATAAAAGAATGGAATCAATTATTATCTGTACTTATCACGAATTTGGTAGCTAGCATGAAAAAGCGTACAGCTGCACTTATAGAGTCAGATAATGACTACATAATAATTTTAGCTAGTTGGTTATGTATTTTTTAAATAAAAAAAAATTTGAATTTACTTATTTGTAGCCAGAGTTAGAGGTAGTCAGATATTTATGACCGTTACTGTATTAAGAAAAACTAAAAATATATTTAATAATTTTAAAGAAAATAAGAAATTAAATGAAAAAATTAATATTAAGGAAACTCATTTTCAAAAAGTAGTAAAGTCTGAAATAATATTTAATTTTTTTAATTATTATAATATAATATTATTTCCATTAATTATAAAATAGAATATCATATTTCAAAATTAATTATAAATAGTTTTCTAAATTATTTTTAGATTTTAATATTAAGATTCTAACTATTATTAGTAAATTATCATTTTTTAAAAGTTTTGAAATAAATTTAGTATTAAAGAATCAGATAATTTAAATTGAGTAAGATAAGAAGCTATTAATTTATATAAAGATTTTAATGATTGCTTATATGCTTATTACATAATAGTAGTTTTTGGAACTTTTAAAGATAAAGATATGAAGTTACTAAACATTAGAATTGTAATGTAAATAGATTTAGGATATATTATATTATTAAGATTGCTCTTTTATTACATATGAATTCACTTATTTTAGAAATAGATATTCTATAGTATTTTATTTAAATAAATATTTTTATAATAAAATTTATTTATTAATAATAAAATTATATATAATTATTAATAAAATTATAAATTTTTATTATTAAAATAACTTTTCTACTTTTTTTACTATTATTTAATTTCTCTTTATTAATAAATACTTTATATTAAAAAATTACTATTTTATATAATCAATATTACATAATTTTTATTTATAAAATATAATACATGATTTTTTATTAACATAATTTTTTATAAATAATAATATTAATGTAAATAGAAAAATCTGCATAACAATGTAAACTTAAATTAAAGACCTATATAAAAAATATAAATAATCAGCTTTTTTTTTATTATTTTCTTTTTCCTTTTTTTATATATAAATAAAATTTATTAAAAATATTATCATTATCAGAAATATCAAAATTTTATAAAAATAAATTAAATTATATTAAGAAATATTAAAAAATAATTCTAATTTTTCAGTTTCAATTCTAACTGATCCAGTTTTAACTCCAATTTCAGATTCAACTTTAACTTTAATTTCAACTTCAATTCAAACTTCAATTTTAACTCTAACTTAAATTCAAAATATCTTTAAACTAAAAAAATATATTTAAAGTATAGATATTTTGAATTTATTAGATTCTATAAAAGTAGAAAATAATAATATTTTGATAAATATAAATAAAGTTATATTAAAATTTTTATTTTTATTTATTTAATATTTTTTATTTTTAGTTTAAAATTTGTTTCTATATGATATATTTATAAATAGATTTTACAATTTCTTATAAAGATCAAAATATTTTAAAACTATCTAAAATTATCAAAAAAGTAAACTTGCTATTTTTATATATGTTTTTATTTTGAATTAATAAAATACTAATTTATTTACATGTAGTTTAAGAAACAAAATGTAAATATTAATATTAAATAAGGATAATGGCTTATTAAAGAAATTATAAAAAAATATTTAAATCATTATCAGGACTATATCAATTGAAAAAAATAAAAATTTAGAAGAATCTAAAAAAATGATTATAGCAAGATCTGCAATAGAAAAGTCTGCTACTGCAGTTACTATTGCAGATAGAAATGAGAATAATTTAATAATAAAGAAGCTAAAAAAAATTAACCATGACAAAAAAAACTATAATAATATTAGAAAATACATTAAATAAAAAAATAATAATAGCATCAAAAATATCAAAAGTATTATTATTGACAAATAGTAAGAATTATAAATTAAAAAAAAATTACTAATAAAAATAATATAAAGGAAAAAAACTGTAAGTTAATAATCATTTCAAGTAAAGAAAACATGATAAATTTTATTAAAAATAGGAGAAGAAGGTAAATATTTAATTATCTATTTAATAATATTATAATTATTATAATATAAATTTATTAAAAATATTTTATTTTATTTTTATTTAAAAAGTTAAATTCTTTATAATTTGATTTTAAATAAAAAAAATTAATTAATGAGAATAATAATAAAGTAATAATAATAAATTTTTTTAACATATAAATTAACAAATTACTTTTTATATATAAATAAAATTATTCAATAAATAATATTTTTATAAATTATAAAAGTATTAAAAAAAATATAATTTATAAATATTACAAATACAGAAATATATATATAATATACTTAATTTATATATATCAAATAATATATACAATATATATATATTATCCCTTAAAGCGTAGGTATAAATTGGCTATAAAATATTATAGAAAAATTATAATATTTTAATATCTAATG
>CAJVPQ010001267.1:0-19245 GCA_910591825.1 Funneliformis caledonium
ATTTTACTCATTAATAAACACATTATTTTACCAATATAACTTACTTGCAATCTGTTGAATCACTGCCTGATGCAACTGTATGAATACTTTCGATAACTAGTCTAACATAAAAACTTATAAACCATTAAAAGAATTACTGCTCAATTAAAAAGAGTCAACCCTCTAACACTGCGTCTAACAGTTGCAACCTGAAAAGATTACACGTTAACACTATAAAATAATAATAATTTTAAAAAAAATTATCATAATACTTAAAATTATATTAAAAAAATGTCTATTAATTTAAATAAAAATGATAAAGATTAGTTAAATTAAAATAATAATCTTTTTATTAATAAAAATTTAAAAAGTAATTATATTTCTTAATTAATTTTTCATTAAAATAATATATTTATTATTTTAATAGAAACAATTTTTATTATTTTAATTAAATAATATATTTATTATTATATTAAAAATAATATAATTATTTTAATAGAATAATAGATACAATGATATCTTTATATAGTTATTCCCTTATATAAGTACAACTTCTATATAGTTAACAAAATTTTTGCTCTCAAATTTTTAATTAAATAAATGACCTTTAGTTACAATTAAGAATGCAAACTTAAATCTAATATAAAATTATATCATTATGTCTTATATTATAAAGTTTTACGTTAAATGCTGTAAGTTATAATATTTGACATTATTAACAGAAAAAATTACAGCTCCAAATATCACATGAGATTTGATAATTAATGATGATCTCCCATTAGACAACATCATAACTACGCTAAACAGTAATCAATAATAATTTCTGTTTCACCTGTTACACTTATTTCTTCTGTATTTTCTGTATAGCTTATTTATTCTATTTCGTCTGTAATTTTCTTAACATCTATAATTTATTTTATTTCTTTTTATTATTTTTATAGTTTATATTATTTTTATTATTTTTAAGTATATTTTTATTAAAACATATATTTATATTTATTTAATTTATAGCATAGCAAATAGTTATTCATAGCAAATTAATTTTGTATAAATAGAATAGCTTTTTGCTTAAGTTGTAAATTAACTCCTTTACAAGTTTATTAACTCTTTTGCGAATTTCAAGTTATAAATAAAGAAATCAATTTAAATCCATACAAACTACTTTTTCCTTTAACATTGTCCTTCACCTAAGATTGTTGTAATACTCTATACTAACTTGCTATTGAGTTCATCATTACAAGTTTGACAAACATATTTTAAATTCTAAGACATGATAAATTGTTAAGTTGATTCAAGTATAACAAATACCTATAAAACTTAGAGAAAATCCTAAGGTCAGAAACTTCAACGTGTAGAATCAACTGTTTCAGCCTTTCAACTTAAATGTTAAGATAAATGAAAACAAACTCAGTGACAATATGGTGATTCCTGCCAGAAAATAAAAATTATTGAAAAAAGTAAAAGAAACTTAAGAAAGAAGATAGAGAAGATAGAATGTTAATTTGAGATTATACAAAGGTTATATAAAGGCCTAACAGATAGTATTTACATCCTGACCTCATAAAAGATTGTATAACATTTTGATTGTACAAAGCTCACTGAAGATCACCTGACCAAATGCTAAATCTCAATTTGATAAAGAAGATAATAAATAAAATTTAATACAAGAGTTACAGTCATCATTATCTTAATGTTGACTAATTAGAATTTTACAAAATTTAGATTATTAAAATCGTTAAATATCAAGGATTATAATGACATATGTTTCATTCAAATCGGACTATTAGATGACAAGATAATTGAAGAAACGTTATTTTATTTTATTTTTATATTTTATAGTATTTTTATTGAACTTTTATGAATTAATAGATGCTATTTTAGTTCTAGATTTTGAGTAATTATAGAAAAAGGTTTCCACTGAGCCTAAGCAAAAGTGAGAGCTTCAGATTTTTTACTTATTCTGTAGAAAAATGAGAGAGATTGAAGAAAAGTTTTAAATAGCAAATAATTACGAATGCCAGATACTGGTAGGAGGAAAAATGCCTTAAGGTTTTAAAGTCTAAGAAGTAGAATCATTGTGCTAAGGAATTGAAAAAAGGTTTATCACTTAGCCTGTTAATAATGTGAAAGTATTAGAATACCTTGGATAATAAGATATTCTGTCAAAGGATTCCAGAAAAAAATAGATTATAATTTTATAGATTTATCAACAATTTTAGATTTTAGAGAATTTATTCAAAGAAAAGATTTTTAATCACATGAAATGATAACATTTGACGAATTATAATAAAGATATAAAGAAAAATTTTATTGAATTAATAATGATCATATCAGAAAAGATTATAAGAGTGAAAGTAAAAGTGTCAATAGCGTGATTGTTAACTCTTGAATAATATTAAAAAAAAAACAAAAATGCAACAATATGCAAGAATTTTATTAAATAACAAAAAAATATTAAGATACATCAAGTAGAAAAAGAATAGAAAGGAGAAAAAAAAATAAACTATTTTAACAAATTTTCTGTATAAAGCTGATTGAGTACATGGTTATAATCGCTATTAAGTTGTTCGACTGATCGACTTAATGCTCAAATTCTTTCATAATCTTACTGACAACCGTTCTCTTGAAGGAAATGTAATTCTTCTTTATGTCGATTATATACTTCTTTGAGATGATTAAATCTATTCTCGTGATGATGTAAATGAGAAGAAAGATCAGTTAGTTTCATTTCTAAAAAATCATATTTTGCAGAAAGTTCAGAAATTTGAGAAAATAAAATGGAAAGTTGTTCTCTTAAGCCCAAATTTTCTTGACAAAGATGAATTTCTTCTTAGACTTCTTGATAAGAACTTGTAGTCTAAATAGAAAAAGAGCATATATTAGAAATGTGAAGTTGAGCATCTTTGACTAGCGAGTACAGTTTACGTAAGGTTAGCTTAATAAACCCAACAATGTTCCAAATGGCTACATATTGATATAAGATAATAGAGGCTGTAATAACCAGTTTTAAGCAAGAAAAATTCATGTTTTGAGAATCTATAGTATAGTATAAGAAAGAAGGTAAATGTGTTAATATACAGTGGCTATTAAAAGAAACGCAAGTGTGATTAATTACTTTTAACGGCTATAACTCATCAACCACAAATGCTGGAAACATGATCTTATACTTATTTTAAAGCCCAAATCTTGAAAGATATTTTGGCAAAATCTAGTATTAAGTTAATAATACTGATTTCATGTAAATTAATAATCTATATCGAAATTTCTTACATAGTAAAGTTTGGGCATAGAAAACTTTATAAGCATACTAGCTACCACAAAACTGACACTGAATTCTGATTTTTCTCGGTATGGCAATTCCAACAAGCTAAATTTCGTGAGAATCAGACCAGCTGATCAGAAATTATTGTGCAGCAAAGATCGGCAAATTATTATATAAAAAGTAGCTGAACCCCTTTTATATAATAATTTGCCGATCTTTGCTGCGCGATAATTCCTGATCGGCTGGTCCGATTTCAACGAAATTTAGCTTGTTGGAATCGCCGCACTGAGGAGAATCAGAATCCAGTGTCAGTTTTGTGGTAGCTAATATGCTTAAAAATTTTTTTACGCTCAAACTTTACTATATAATAAAGTTTGATGTAGATCACTAAGTTACACAAAATTGTTTTCATTAACTTGATACTAAATTTCGCCAGGATATCCTGAAAAACTCTTTCCCACTTCACTCAAACCACTATGGAAAAAGTCACTCAAAAAAAATTTAACAACAACCCAAAAACTCAACGTAACACTTGTAGTCATCCCAATTCACCTGTTGACGAAAAGTCTTTAGAATCACCTTAAAAGAAAACCATTACTGTTCTTAACCACCCTGATTCTACTGAAAATAATAATACTGACAACTCAAACATCGCTTCTAGCTCCTAAGGCAATATGAAAATAGACTCCCCACTTGAAACTGAAAATAAAAGTGTTTCAACCCCAGTCTTTTCTAAAACTACCAACACTATGAACGAGGACCAAGCACATGACCCCACTAAAAACTTAGTTGAAAAAAGTAGTTCTTCACCTAACGTACTCTCATTTAAACATATTTGAGACGCCTCTTCTTTTTATATTTACTACGCCTACAAAACCTTCCTCTTTGGCAAATCTAATAAGAAAAAAATTAATCATGCTTGTGAGATGTTCAACGGCGTTAACTTTCTGTCTTTTATTAGTGCTTCTATGAAGTAAGACCCTGCAAATAAAATGCTCAAATTGTCCAATTTTGTTTCTCTATGGGTTTAGATACTAACAATGCGCTCTGTGCTAAATTTCCCAATATGGCAGATTTGAAATTGATGCCACTTGAACGTTTTACCTTATTTAGGTTCAACTCCAATTTGGCGATTAAAGTTATAGAGATCCCATTTCAACATCCAAAAGTGTTATCCGATCAACATTCATCAATTTAGCAATATTCTAAGATGTTCTATGATTACTAAAAACTTGTGATAACAAGCGACTATTTCCTTTACAGAAGGTACTGATATAATAGTGTTCAAGAATATTAAAGGTCAATTTATCCTTAAAGACTTAGTCTGAGTATACCCCTGCTCTGCTACAACTGAGGAAATTCAACTTCGTTCAAAATTTGCACTCAAACTCACGAATTTGCTTAAAGACATCTCTGAACATGAACTGGAACCTATTGTAAAAGCAGTTAATATGATGATATAGGTAATTCCTAAAGCTCGCTTAAACTACTGAAATTTACAATATGCATTTATTCATTTTAAATCTGAGAAAGATTTGTTTGCTGTAGTTAATGGAGACCAAATCGTTTTAGATGACAAAAGACTTGTTTAGATACAACCTAATACCAAACTGTATGCTCATTGTGTTGTATTAAAACATGATTCCTATTCATATAGAAGAAAACGTGCTACACTACAGAATTGTCAAACTCAAAATCTATATCAGAGGTTTAAACCCACTCAATTTAAAAACTATTCAGCTCCTTCTAAGCCTATACGACTTACATTCATGTATAACAAAGATATTATGTTTGATCCAAAAAATTCTCAATCCTTTACAAATCGTACTCATTATAATGTATCACCTTTAAACAAACCCTCTATTGTTCCCATTCATTCCAAACCGCCTTCTAACAACAAACTCAACAATAATAACAAAAACAAAAACAATAATATATCATTTTTAGAAGATTCAATTCATGCCAACAAATCCTAGTCAGAACAAGTTAAGGATAATTATCTTTTCCCACAGTAATAATGTGATAACCAATCTGCATGGGAACCATTTGATGCTACTAAAATAATGCTAAAATTAGATGCATTTACAGAAATGATTGCTAAAATATATATAAATCTCACTTTTATAGTCTGTCATCTTGATACTGTTGAACGATATTTAAACATCTTCACTCTCACTTCTGAGAAAGTTGCTGAGTTAAACACTGCTAATAAAGAAAAAGGCAAGGCCAATATGAAAACAGATAAATCCCATTATGAAGAGGTGTTGATACCTCTGAATCTAAAATCATAAAATATGAAGAAAAAATCCAATGACTTGCTCAAGAAAATGAGGAATTACGCTTAAATAACAAATAAAACATTGAAAAACTCAACTTAATGCTCAAAGCAGTTACTTGTATTCAAAAATTTATGTATAAAACTACTAATGAATCACTTTGTACCTCTATTTCACAATTAAACAAACCAGATGCAATCTGGGTAAATGAAGATAGCATTGAAACAGCCTACCCTGATCTCTTTTTTTAATCATCTTTATGAATACACAAAATAATTATATAAGTGTCAAACCTACCCCACATTCTTTAACATTGCATCTCATAATACTCGTTCATTACTCAATCTACATAAACAACAACTTTTATTTGATCTTTATTCTATTAACCAGTTAGATATTATTGCATTACAAGAATCAATTTCACTACACCTCTTCACTACTTCCCTCTCAAATTCATTTGCAATAACAAATTTATACTCTTCTTTTCCACGAATCTAGACACTCAATGTTCAGGTTTTAGCATTGGATTTCTCATTAGAAAATACCTCACTGATCATATTTTTCATCACTCTTCCTTTTTTAATCGAATTTTTTACCTTAAATTTCAATTCAAAAACAAAAATAAACTTCGTGTTATTAACGTTTACTTATCATGTTCTAATAAAGCTTTCATTTAAAAACTATCTGACAGATGGGTACTCTCATAGATGAAGCTACGAAAACTAATTTTTACATTATTATTTTAGGGGACTTTAATACTGACCTATCAAGATTTCACAACCCTCACACTCAGTACACTTTATGGAATATATTGCAAACAACAATTTTATTAACACTTACGACTTTATCAAACTAATCAGAAATGTTAACAATTTTCATACATATGTCTGTAACTTCTCGCATTCAATGATTGATCACATTTTTATTGCTTCATCTTTAATTTCTGACTTTCACGACCATCAGGTTATTCTAGTAGATAATTTGTTATCAGATCATTGTATCATTTTCGCTTCTTTAGCTTTAGTTTCTATCAATCCAAGTTTTAACAATACTTCAATGACAAAAAAACTTATTTTTTCATATTATGATATGACTGATGATAATTGGTCTACATTTGTTGATACCATAGACGTTCATTATAAAAAGTCACAACTAGCTTTCGCAGATTTAGATAACATTTCTAATATTCATAAAATCAACTTTCTATAAGACCTCCTTCAAAAAGCCATTATAGATGCAGCACTAAAATATATACTGAACAAATACACCTCTCATTATACCTGCGACCTTTGTCTGAAATTACTCAAATTAGTTTATAAATGCATTAAACTTCTGCATAAATTGGAGCAAATTTCCAAATCATATCTGGTAGACGGTTATTTTAACAACAAATAGGAACTTTATTTGATAAAGCCTCACTGTTCTCAATAGAGTATGATTACCCCTTACCCACATCAGACACTTATATACTGAACTTCATATCAAAAATGGTACCTCTTATTAAAGACCTAAAAAAGATTCTAATAGCCACTGCAAAAATACAAGAATTAGAATATAAATCAAAATCTATACAAGAAGCAATAGATCGCAGATGTGAAAATTTTACCACTAATCAATCAGTTATGTTTGATTCTCTTTTTGATCACCTTTGTATAACTATTCTCTTAGATCATTGTATCAACAATAATAGTCTGTCCAAAGAGCTACTTACAGATCCTATAGATATAAAAGGAGAAATAGCTTGACATTTTTAACAAGTTGTTAGATCTAGATACTCCAATCTACCAGTTTCAGATCTATAGAAAGAGAAATATAAACTTTTAAATAACATTGATCCTAGCATCTCATGCAATCACCTACCGAGAAAGAATAGTTTGATATTATTAAATCATTGCTTAACAGCAAAGCTCTGACCTATCTAAATTATCAAATGAAATATTGAAATATCTTAGTCCTTTTGCATTTAAATGTTTTTGGAAGATTACCTTTAATTGTCTTTCGCATAATCTAACCCTACATAGATGGAACTTAACCTTTATGTATCTAATTCTGAAACTAAAACCATGGGAATTTAATCTCAATCATACAAGACCGATTACGTTATTAGAATATTTTAGAAAAGCTCTCATTAAACTTATTAATAGTTAACTTTTCACTATTTTAACTAAACATAATATCCTTAAAAGTAACAATTTTGCTGGTCTCCCTTTCAGGAGTACCTTCAAACCAATTAATATTCTCGATAACATTAAATATGATGCATCATTTCATCACAATAATCATTGAATCCTATTTCAAGATATATATGACAGAGTCAATCTTAGAATATTAATTAGAGCATTAACTGGACTACATCTTCCCATGAATTTTATTTACCTCATTATCTCAATTTTTACTTCTCAGTTTAATCAAATATTTACTGCACATGGTAATACTGATGCCTACTATGTCCTTTTGGGTATCGATTAAGATACATATATTATGATCCACTATTGTGCAAAATTTAAAATTCCTTTTTAGGATATACTCAAAGCATCAACTGGAGGAAAAACCTTACTAAAAATTCCACAACTCAGTTTACAAATCATGTTTCTGCACTTGCTTATATGGATGATACCCTCTAGATGGTGGATTCTAAAATAGACCTCTAAAATATAATGACTATTGCAGACTCATTCTTTATTCTCAACAGTATCCAAGTAAATTGGAACAAATCAGTTTTGCTAACAAATATTAAGGATATCAGTGTTGTCAACTTTATATTTAATGAAAAGGATATTTGGCTATCACCACTTTTACACAAAGACTTCACTCGTTATCTTAGTATCTGAATATCACTATTTGATAATGTTTCATATATCAAAAATCAAGTTTCAACAGAATTCAAAAAAGTTAAAAAGGTGTTAGATAAAAAATGGCTTACAGCCAAATAAATTGTTACAGTCTTTAATTCTGTTATTATCCCTCACATCATTTACAAAACTAAGCTGATCTTTCTACCTGTATACTTTTGTAATATTATGATGGTCTCATTTTGAGCCTTCTTCAAAAATAAGCTCTGTCTCACAAAGTTCTTGCCTGCCTCTATTATTCACTCAACTTTTAGATATAACCTGGCCCACTTTTATGACAAGCAAATGTTAGCCAAATCTTCTGATTTTCTTAAAATGATAAATGATATCGCTCTGTTAGGAAACATAGCTAGATTGCGAATCATACAACTTAAACTTATAGAATGGTTGCATCTATCACCTATTACCAGTTGGCCTTACGATAATCCTTTGAATTTTAAAGATTGGTGGTCTTCCTTTCTATTGGCTGCTAAACTAAATAGTTTTTCCTTTAGAAAATGCTTGGATGAACATTTTGATCTCACTCAAATCATAGGCAGTTTTACACTCATTTCATTAATTTTACTCACCATTATTTACAGAAAATCTATCAAAAACATTCGCATTCTATCAATTATGTTCGTAGATCAACTTACTTCTATGGATAAATGTTATCTTTTTATATCTTGTGATATCAATTGGCTCCTTAATACTAACATATCATGTGCTAGTTGATTCCTGACTCTAGAATCTCAACTTTTTTACAACGCTTCAACTAGAAATATAATGCTTACATGTCAACCCACCCTTTGATATGTGACCTATTTCTTAGTACTATTCACTTAAAAGAGGATAACAATAATAATCTCACTTTTGTAGTTATTTGGTTTAGCCAATTTATGACTTACATAATTAGAAAAGTCAAAGCTATTGTTGACAACACAATTTATACTCAACTAAAGATAGTACTGCAACTAGTTGCAATCATGTGATACTTATTTATCACCAGCTGCAACTAGTTGCAATTCAATTTTTATTAATGTTGTAACTAGTTGCAATTCTATGATGCTTATTTGTCACTGGTTGTAATCAGTTACAGCACCATTTTTATACTCAACATTACATATTCGCATATGACTCAGACTCTAGAGTAGATATCAACCCATGTAACAGATATGGTCTTCATTATCCAACAGCAATCATTATCACTATCTATAAAAATGTCCACAATTTTTGTGCAATAAAACTTCTACTCCAATTTTGTATAGAGATTAAAATTTGATATATCAGACACATAGAATGGAAATGTAATCTTTCTGATCTTATGTTAAGAGAGGTCACACTATCTAAATTGACTAATCCATATCAATATCCAACTAAGCTGATACCTGAACTAAATGTCTTACCATTTGATGATTATTCAATAAATTTACTTAATACTATTTAATTTACCATACTATTCTAAAATTAAGCAACTTCCAAAAATAAGCAACTCATCAATTAGTATAGATCTGAAAATAAGCAACTCATAAATTTCTGTAATTAAATATAATAATTAAATATAATAAACATTAAAAATAGCATTAAATTTATTAATAATGTATTTTTATTATAAAATATTAATTAGTCTAAACTACAGTAATTAGTAATATTATTCATTGTCATTGCTATCACTATCATCACTATCATTATCATCACCATCACCACCATTATTATCATCATCGCTATCATCGTCACCAATAATATCATCACTAGAATCTTCATTATCATCATCTGATATGCCTAAAGAAATCAAATCTTACAAATCTTGAAAGACTTTATAACTATTTTGTTTGAAATTTCTTCTCAAGTACGTTTGACTCACCCACAAATATCAGATAACTTAGCATGATGAAGGTTTCCTGATGTGGTTACTCCTGCACTACCTTCTGCTATCACCTAAACCCTGCTTTCTCTGCTCAATAATCCAATCGTATAGTTTTTTTTCAGCAACTGGATAAAAGCTTTTTCAGCCAGAATCTATTTGTTTGCAGTTTTAGTTTGATTCTTTAAACTATTTTTCATTTGAATTAACCTAGCGGCTAACTATGCTTTTATTAAGTTCAAAAGTATTTACCGCTTTAATTATTCCATTTTCCTTAGCATAAGTGACAACTTGTCTCTTTTGCTCAATAGAATATGAATTGCAGCTTCGTTTGAGGATTTTTTTATTAACAGATTAGTCTTTTTTGCTTTTGTGATGACATATTAAGTTTTAAAACAAGTTCGTGATTGATCATGCGTGATTTATTGATCATGATATCACACTATATTATATAGATGATTATTTTACGTAATATGATAATGAAATGTTTATTATGCAGCAATTTTTTTGTTTCTTCTTCTACTAAAGAAAAAGTATCCAAAATTAAGCAATCCTATAGCAAAAAAGGATTGCTTAATTTCAGAACGGTACAGTAACTTTACTTCTGTTTCTTCTTTCTAATTTTATATAGACAGTTCTTTAACCTTCCTAGGCTTTTCGAACGTTCACTTGAGTATTGCATGATTACAGACTAATCCAATTTGGCCATTACTATCCTTCAATGCTACTCTCTTCTCACAAAATTCCTCTTCCACTCTTGTAGAAATTTTAGTTACGATCTATGCTTCACCCTCCAATTCTGATGTTAAAATTTGTACTGACTCATAAGCTGCTATCTTTTCCTTTTAAAAAGTATCTTTCCTCTTCAGTAAATTACTATTTATCAACCTATCTTCAAAATTTCATATTTTCACATTTGGTCAATGTTATTTAGCCTACTAGCTTAAAATAATATATTTGTTTTATTCACCAAAGTAAAGCCCACACTGATGATCTCTTTAATAATATAGTCAACAAACTTGCAAAGCAACTTTCTGCTCACCAACTATTCATCAACAAAGTTCATTTGGGTCAGGCTATTATTTCTGCTATTATTCAATTCTAATAATAATCCTATCGTCTTTTCATTAAAAACAAAAAACAAGCTGTTTGGGCTGAGTCCTTGCTATTACTACCACATCTAAATCCATATTGTGACAAATCTATAGATTGGCCGCTTTTCTTCAAAATCCTCAATAATGAAAAATCTTCTCATAAAACGTCTTATATAGGATGTTTCAAAAAGAAATTTAAAATCAAG
Organism: Funneliformis caledonium; assembly: GCA_910591825.1. Lineage (NCBI taxonomy): Eukaryota > Fungi > Glomeromycota > Glomeromycetes > Glomerales > Glomeraceae > Funneliformis > Funneliformis caledonium. The sequence goes on from CAJVPQ010001267.1 coordinate 11,513, forward strand.
ATATTTCTCTAGTTACTCCTTACTTTGGAAGTGATATATATTCGTATTCTTAATACATATACCTCAGCACACTGCTTCCATTATCACTCTCATATTAAAGACTTTGAACACCTTTGGTTGTGTTCAAAAAATGATCTAATCCTTCAGGATATTATTGCTGTACATAAAACATCATTCATTATTCATCTCAAGACAATAGATGATTCATTAATACACAAAATATCATTAAATGATATCTGGACTCTATCACCTAGTATAGCTAACTTTTAGATCCTTAACTTACTTAAAAAAATAATACTATTATCTCTGTCTGATAAGATTACTACTTGTATATTAACGAAAGATTTATCACATAGCTTTTTATTTTTCCTATACCATGATATTTTTACATCTTGTTATGAGATGTGAAAAAAAGAAATGCTACTCTTAATGATTAGCAAATTGCAAATAACATTGAAGAAGACTATACTGTCTCTTGGATCTCCTCAGGTTTTTCACATTCTTCTTCTCTTTCTCAACTTCAAACTCTACTTCCTTTATAGCAGCTACCGCCTATGACTCCCATTAGTCAAATTTTTAGAACGGCAGTAACTACGCTCTCCCTTTCAGATGTTTGATAGCTATACAATAGTTTAGTCTTGTTAAGTTTTCTTTTCTTTTCTTTTCTATTTATAGTTTAGTTCGATAAAGTGCAAGGTTAGTATTGATAAAGTAGTTTAATAAAAATTAATTTATAGATATTTTTGTATTTTCTATTTTATTATATGTATTCAGTATTATATAAATTCAATAAAGATCATGCAAAACTGCCACACTTCAAAAAAAAAAATTTGCCAGGATATTCTTCAAGATTTGGATTTTAAAACAAGTATAAGATCATGTTTCTAGCATTTGTGATTGATGAGTTATAACCGTTCAAAGGTGGTCAATCACACTTGCGTTTCTTTTGATAGCCACTGTATATAATAATTATATTATAAGCATCTATGAATATCAATAATTTTATAACTACATTATAAAAATCATGATATTCATAAAAGTTCTTATGAAATAATTTTTTTATCTTTTGAAAACTAATGCTTATGATTAAAAAAAGTTTATTTAACTATTAATTACTATAATTTATTATAAAATTATATAAAAGTTTATTTTAATTTTATTATAAAATAAAAATACTTTAAACTTATTTATATTAATATAAATATTCTTGAAACTTTAGTTTCTACTTTATCTCAAGATAAAATTGATACTTCAAATTTACTAACTTCTGAAATTTAAGAAAACTTAATTTTTATCAAACAAAGCTGTAGTTCAAAATATTGAAAAGTTAATGAAAATTAGATTGTATAATTTAAAGAATTTTATAAGAAATATAATTATCTTGTATTACTTAAAAATATTATAGATTCAAAATTAATAGAACAATAAATTTATAAATATATTACATAAATATCAAAAAAGAAAAATTTAATAATATAAAGTAAAATAGTGAAATAAGCAGATTTGGTTTAATTAACCAACAATTATTTTACAGGCAATTATTTAACTAATAATCATTTGGCTAATAAGTATATTTTACTGATACTTAAATTTACCAACTATTATTTTATTGATATGGTTATTTCACTAACAGGTTATTTCATTAATAAAATATAAAACTTTTTTATCTAAACTACTGAATAAAAAATATAAATTTTTAAAAATTCTATTATTTATCAGTGAAATAACCTATTAGTAAAATATCTATGTTAGTAAAATAATAGTCAATAATTCAAGTATCAGTAAAATATACCTATCAGTTAAATGATTGTTAGTTAAATGATTGTTGATAAAATAATTGTCAGTAAGTTAAATGTAATCTAAAATATGCAATTAATACTATTAATTATTATTACTAAAAATTTTATCAATTTATTGAATTAATTTATATAATAAATATAAATTTCTGAATTTATAAACTATATTAAATGAAAAAAAATAAAATATTTACAAAAAAAGGATTTAATAAAAAAAAAGGATCTATATCATTAATAGTATAAAAAATTTAAAAAATTGTAACTAATAAATTTCTTAATCTAATACTTTTGAAGATTTTTTATACTATATATTTTTTGAAATGTAACAAATTTTATATATTAAAAAAAATATTATGATCTTCATATTAATTAATTTTTATTTCAATCTAATAGTAATTTAATTTTTTGTCATTATCATAGCAAAAATAATTAATGTAGAATTAAAAGTAATTTTACACAAAATATTAATTTTCCCTAAAATTCAAAAATAATAACTGATATTAATAAAACATCCTAATAATGCTTTTAAAAAATTTTATTTATAAGTTAATTTATTTTGATTTAAAAGTAATATTTAGTATAAAAAATATACTATAATATTAATAAAGTAGAAAACTTTATGAATATATATGTCATGGTAAATGTTTTATTAAAACTTAATATGGGAGTGTTTCTAGGAAAATCAGGTTCCGAGAAATTTTTGACTAAAATTAAGAGCTTAATACATTTTAATCTAATTACATCAAAAACTAAAATGCAATAAAAATCTCAATTTTGCTAAAAAATTCCCAGAACCTGATTTTCCTAGCAATCTACCCATATGTTAGGATTTGCAATGATCGACAGGTGGTCGGATATTTTTTGAAGGAGTGTACATTCATAAAATACGCATCGTTAATGTTCAGATCATTGATTTTGAATTTATATTAAAACTCTTGAACGCTTTGACAGCTTTAGGAGATGTTGCGATGAGGTCTGTTTTCTGATTCTGGTGAATTCATAATGTATTCTAGGTCAATATAGGAGTAGTATAATTGCTTTGTTGATTTGTCCGCACTTTTTATATGTATGATATTATTCCTTATAATGCTACTCATGTTAATGTTTTAATCTTGCCATAAATATTAATATTTGATTTTATATTTACATATATATATAATAGCATTCTGGCAATGTATTAATTCATCAAGGTTCAATTAAACTTGCTGACTTTAGTCTATTGAAAAGAATTGACGAATCAACTAACCAGTCAAAAGTTTTTGGTATAATTTCTTATATAGATTCTAAAAGATTTGGTGGACGGAGAAAAAATGATAAAACATCACAAAAATATATGTTGAATGGAAAAAGTGACGTTTACAGTGTTGGCATTCTATTATGGGAGATATCTAGTAGTCGTCCTCCTTTTTATGTTGAAGGTGAGACATACGACATTGATTTAGCTATAGAAATTTTATATGGACTCGGAGAAAGTGTCATCCCTGGTACGTCTGAAGATTATGTAAACATCTATATTGGTAAATAAATTAATTTAAATTCAAATTCAATATGTTTTCTGATCACTAAATTATTTATATGATTGTAGAGTGCTGGGATAACGAGCCAGACAATTGTCCAGTTATGAACAAGATAGTTGATGAATTAAATGCAATTATTACAAAAACAAATATAATAGAACATGATCAAATTAATAGTGAAGAATCAAGCCTTCAATTTTCTGAGCAACAACCTTATTCAAGTATTAATAATTCATTACATGGAGAATTTTCTCAGATAATTCAAAATTTTAATCAGATAAATGTAGAAGAAATAGAATCAAATAATGAAATATTCGCTATTATTTACGATGATACAATTGATAGCTTAACAATTACAGAACTTAATAAGAACGATATATAAAACACCTTAGAAGGATTACAAAGATATCGAAAATTAATAAAACTTTATTGCCATAAAACACAAATTATTAGCTTACCAACCTTACCAAACTCCCTAACGAAACTCAGTTGCTTTAATACAAAAATAAATAGCTTACCAATCTTACCAAATTTCTTAACAGAACTTTATTGCTATGAAACTCAAATAACTAGCTTACCAATTTTACCAAATTCCTTAATGAAACTCGGTTGCTATAATACCAAAATAACCAGCTTACCAACCTTACCAAACTCCTTAATAGAACTCTGTTACTTTGATACCAAAATAACTAGTTTACCTCCTTTACCAAACTCCTTAACAGAACTCTATTGTTATAAAACTCAAATAATTAGCTTACCAACCTTACCAAATTCCTTAACGAAGCTCAGTTGCAGTGGTACCAAAATAACTAGTTTACTAACCTTACCAAACTCTTTAACAGAATTTTATTGTTCTGAAACTCAAATAACAAGTTTACCAACCTTATCAAACTCCTTAATAATACTCAGTTGCGGTGATACCCAAATAAATAGCTTACCAATTTTACTAAACTCCTTAACGAAACTCAGTTGCTTTGATACACAAAATAACTAGTTTACCAACCTTACAAAATTTCTTAGCGATACTCAGTTGCCTTAGTACTAAAATAACTATTTTACCAACCTTACCAAACTCTTTAACTGAATTCTATTGTTATAAAACTCAAGTAACTAGCTTACCAACCTTACCAAACTCCTTAACAATACTCAATTTCTGTAGTACCCAAATAACTAGCTTACCAATTTTGCCAAACTCCTTAATAATACTCAATTGCGGTGATACCCAAATAAATAGCTTACTAACCTTACCAAACTTCTTAACAGAATTATATTGTTATGAAACCCAAATAACTAGCTTATCAACCTTACTTAACTCCTTAACAAAACTTTGGTATTTTGATACACAAATTAATTGCTTACCAAATTTACCCAATTCATTAACAGATATCAAACCTGAATTTTTAAAATCTCAATATTCTAATAGTTATTCTACAAAACCTAAATATCTCTATTAATAACCTTCTATATGTTCGAAGTTTTTTTTTTTAAAGTATTCAAATTGTATGGTTATTTTATAAATCTTTTTTATTTTATAAATTATTTTTTTTTCAGTAACATTTTACATGTATTTAATGATTTAAATTGAATCACTAATTGCATTTTAAATCAACAATTTAATGTGACATTATATTCTTTCTACATTTTATCTTTTTTTTTAAAAAAAAAAATATAGTGATACTGACTAGAAGATTTAATCCAACATTATAATAAAAAGAATTTTATCAAAAACAATAATTTTATTGCTTAAAACACGCTTATATTTAGGTAGGGATATTAAGTGGTTTATTTCAAACTGGTTTAAAACGGGTTTATACTCGAACTGGTTAGTTCTTAGTTTGTATTGTGTCGATCAATCAATTATAAACCAGTTTATGAACAAGCTTAAATAAACTCACTCTGAGACTTCATTTAATAGTTTCGTAACTAACTTTTATCACGCACTTTTTTTAAAATTTTCTTAAAATAATCTTCGCATAACATAATTGCAATATTGTCAATTATATAATTATATAAAATGTATTGACACTGTTATATTTCTAAATTAGAAAAATAATAGTCTAAACCAGGTTTTAACTAATTAGTTTAAACTGAATCTCAAGTAGTTCGAGACCTGTTTCTACTAGTTTGGAGCATAAACTGAACCTTTTGAGCAACTTAACAGTACTATACTTAGGTTATCGATTATGGGTAATTTTTTAAAAGCTAATTTGAGCATTTATATTATAGTTCTTTAAAGTCAAACACTCCATAAAATAATTGTCTTTTACAATGTGAATAAATTAAATCTACAAATATTAAAATTTCAATAACTTTATAATATCAATTCCAGATCATCCTTCATTTTGATAAATTTATTGTCAAATATTTATGAACACCTAATATAAAGTATTATATCTCCAAGACTTTAGAATTATCTATCATTTCTAAATGATTCATTGGTATAGGTAATAAAAAAGCATACTAACAAATTATGTGTTTGATACCTTGAGATCGACTCATCGCATTCTGGAAAGGCCAGTGTATTACAAAGCTATTTTTTGATTTCGATATTCTTAAAACCATTCATGGTAATTTTTGTATTTTACAATTACTTGAATCACTGATAAAGAATAACTGAATACGGTATTGGCTTGATTGGATTGGTCTGGTCTGACCCGATCTAAAAAGACCGATCTCTCATCTTCTTTAGATAGGATCAGTCCATAAGTCAGTCTAAGGACCGGACCTAAAATAAGACGCATCATTGGTCCTAAACTGTCCGTGCCGATTTATAATTTGTTTTTTTCTCAGTCTAAACCGATTCATAAGACTGGTACAAGAATATAATACACCACTTTTAACCTGACATATATACCCTTTTTATAATCAATTTTATTTATTTATTAAAATTTATAAATTAATTAAACAATTTAATCAAAATTATAAAAAGTTCAATTAATTATAATAATAATTGCATATAAAAATGATTAATCTCTTTACTTTGATATTTCTGTTATTTTCAACATTTTCATTTCGGACATTATCTTTTTAGTAAAATATTGTAAAGGATAATAATACATAAATACACTAAAGGATAGGATAGATAAATTGGTATATAAAAATTTAGAACTTAGGACAGTTTCCAAGGAATGACTTACGTGCCTGTCCGGTCTATAAAAGTGATGAAAGCCGGACTGGATTAAAACATTAATTTATAAAATAATAAAAGACCAGTTTGGACAGGTCCTCAATTCATTATCGAAATGCGATCAATAAGAAAGGCTAAGCTAATAGTGATATTTAAGAAATATCAACAAATGTCTAATGCATGGACTGAATATTTAGTAATTATCTTTTAATGCTATTTTTTATAATTATATTATGTTTAATATATTGTTTCTATTTCATACATGCAGTTACTACACGAAAGGGAATAGTTCCATAGAGTTCTAAAGCCAGATACGTACTTATAAAGGAAAATCCCTTTCGTTATTATTTACAGATTTTGATTTAAGTAGTAAATTAAGTGCGAAACCAAGTAAGTGACAGAGAGGTACTAGTTTTAATTACTATTGAATTTTTTTGTAAGATTTGTTGATACAGATCGATCACAGTTTACAGATGATAAATAGTAGAGATGCAGATGGTAATTAAGATTATTATGATTTAAGTATTGACCTTTTATTTAAATCATCTCGGAAGATTTATTTTAAATGGCATCTTATGTCTCAATCATGTGATATCAGTATATCATGATACATGATTAAGAATTACATCAATGATCGTAAAAAAAAAATTATTTCTTTTTTGCTTTTTAACATTTTGAGAAATAGAAAATTGATAAACAAGCTGATAAAATAACTACATTACAAGAAAATAGTCAAATTATAAGTGAATTGTAAGCTGATGCATCTTGCTATCATACAAGAAAAATGTTAATCTACTTCTTCCAAAGGTCAAGTCATCAATACTTTTATTTTGAATACTCTATTGAATACTAATAGGTGATAATTCTATAGCTAATATTACAAATAAGGTAATAGTTGATAAATGCATTAAGCTTGCTTTAAAACTTGGAGATCTAAAAATAGCCTTTAATTTACATAAATATAAAAGCAGAATGCTTAGAAAATATGATAGTTTTTGAGAAACTGCAGCTCAATTTCTTACAGAAAAAGCAGCAGCTACTATAATTACTAGAGATAAACGTAAACATGATATAATTATGTATCTTGCAACTACAATTTCAGTGAGCGATCTATCTTTTACAATAAATTAAACTTGAGTGCTTACCTGAAACAACAATTCCTATACAATGGTTAAAATTACAATTCTGACCTGAAAATCTAATTCAACTTAATAATTTATAATTTACTGGTTACTTACTTTTAAAATTCATAGTTTAAACATGACAATTATAAGCTCTTATCTGAATACATAT
>CAJVPQ010001268.1:0-19242 GCA_910591825.1 Funneliformis caledonium
TTCTCGACTTTTGATACCTTCCACCTACCAAACACACTAGGTGTTCTCGAGATTTTTAGTTAAGCAGTCCACACTTCACACTCTCATTATGGAAGAATATGCTACTTCAATAAGAAACTACAAATTTTTTTTTTTTTTTGATATTTCCCCCCTTTTCTATCAATATATAACAAATTTCGAAAATTTTTCGTGAAAATAACGTCAACTTCGATAATACCGGTGCGAAAAGGATGCTCGTTTTTAACCATTACTCCTAGAGATATACACGAGGTATATTTCTTCTGAACGTTATGGACCAAAGAATCTAGCAAACACACGAGATGTTTCTCGACTTTTGATACCTTCCACCTACCAAACACACTAGGTGTTCTCGAGATTTTTAGTTAAGCAGTCCACACTTCGCACTCTCATTATGGAAGAATATGTTACTTCAATAAGAAACTACAATTTTTTTTTTTTTTTTTTTGAAAAAAATTATAAATATTAATATTTTTGTGTGGGAAAAAAAATTGATTTCCCCCTTTTCTATCAATATAAAAAAGATTTCGGGTCTCATGACTATAAACCTGTGTAACCTTGAGTTGGTATTTATTTAAACCCTATCACGTACGTCGTCACGTACAAATTTAGATTGCAACTCTCGACAATCATGACAAAACTTTCCAATTGGCTAGAAGAAAACCTTTTTAATAATATTAAGCACGACCTCGAGTCAACGCTTGACGCTCTAATTGATCTGAAGCCACCTTTGAAAATAGACACCATATCCGAAAAAAAAAAATCTTTACGATCGTCTATTCGTGCCCTCTTCAAGAATAAACCAAAATTTCAACAAACTTATAAATCATTGTATATGTGGATCACAGAAAATAAACTTAAAATTATTAATCAAAATAATCGTGCAGTTTTTAGGAGAACACGATTTTTTTCTAACGTATTGCAACACGCAATTGGAAGCCTGACGGACTGCAAACTCGAGAAAGAGTTGCAGGAGACGGAAGAATTGCAGGAGAAGGAAGAGTTGCAGGAGACGGAAAGCCAGAGAGACAAAAATGAAGACAAAGAAGAAGATCAAGGTGATGAAACAGATGATCAAAAGGAAAAAGATCAAGGTGATGAAAAAGATGATCAAAAGGAAAAAGATCAAGGTGATCAAGAAAACGAAAAGAAAGATCAAATTGATGTGACTTGTGATTTATTATCCTCACCAATACCACAACGGTTCTCATTTCTGCCTTCAGAACAAGGCGCGTATGTTGAGCCAATTCTTGAACACGTAGAAAGGTCATTTTTCCGATTTATTTTTTAAAAACGAAAGATACATTTCTCATAAAACTGTGGAGAACTTCGTTTCAAAATGTAACCCACCAAAACTAACTGATTTCTCTGATGCGGATTTATTATGTGTGCTTAACTTTATTATTCAAAACTTATCTCTGTTCACGCGTGGTCAACATCAAACATTATTCTACGGATCGTACAAATCCGACCCATCATTTTTATTCAAAGCCTTTAAAGTCGAAGCTAGAAACCATAATGCTCATGGAATAACATACTTAGAAGGAAGATGGAGTGATGAGAAATTACAAAGACTCTCAACGTTAGCATTAGAAGTAATCGTATGTCTTGGTAAGCTTTAAATATCACAAATCTGGGCGTCACCCTTACAGTGTTGATAAGAGCGATTCTTTTTTAGTGCATTTTTTTTTTTTTATTATAGGAGATCAAGAAGCATTCGGACCACTAATGGAAATTAAGCGTAAATTAGATACTGAACTCATAGAACGATTGTCCTCAACAAGAAAGAGAAAGCACGAAGAAGAAGATGTGTGTGCGAAGAAAAGAAATCTGACAAATATAGAGTATGGAGAGTTTACAGACTTTGCCTTACGTTTAGTTAGCAAACTGGAAAGGAATGAGAAACAAGCAAGTCAAATCGTACGAATGGTTGTAGATAAAAATGAGGTATTGGTGAACGTCTGGAAAAGTTTAATAACTCAGAAAGATGAGGATAAGAAAATTAAGAAATTCGTGGCTCTTACGAATTTCCAGTTTGATATGGTGGGTACCTCCAGATATTATTTCTCGGATTCCTGGTTATATGACTAATTATGTAACCTTTATATTTAACAGAATTTAAAAATCAAAGAGGATGAGGCTTGAAATTACAATAAGTATTTTGCGGTTGTTTTTGGTCGAATATAGATAATAATGCAGTCATGTAATTCGGACAGATATTTAGATATTGGACTGGATTTTTGATTGATTATGATTTTTATTCGTAGCTTTCAATAAGGAAATGCCAAAAAATCCTCTTAGAAAATTCAAATAAGCGATCTTCACGTAGAATCTTCAATAAACAAAAATTAGTGTTGATTTCAATACTTTATATTACTTTATGCTTCAGTTTTCTGATCAATCCTTATAACTAATAAAATTTCTTTCAATAAAACTTTTTGATTCATATAGCCTATAAAACAACAACTGGATTTATAAAACTTGTATTTCATTATTACGTGGGCTGCATTTGTGTCGAGACATTTATGATCTTACGGATTTACGTCCAGAGTACTGGCGTAATTTGCTATTAATCATATATACTTTAAGTACCATATTAGATGCTTTTATATTGATGAAGTTTACCATTTTCGTTCATTTTGTTGAGAATGAATTATATATAAAGAAATTTAAATAAATTTTATTATTAGTCCGGAGATTATATACGACCAGGCAAAATGTCCCAATATAATAATTGCAATTGCACAAAAATCTAATACCAGTAGTTCAATTCTGATCGTTCGGATTTTGAATTGATAATTATTGGCTGATGAAATTGTATAACCTGATCAACAACCCGAACTTTCCGAACAAAAAAAAACGTAGTATCATTTTGATCGCTTTTTTTAAACACGTCTGGTGTCTAGTAAAATTTTTAATACACTTTAAAAAACTTAAGGAACATACAATCTAATGAGAAAATTTCAATTAAACGTGTTAGCTCTTCCAGTTCTTCAAGTTCTCATAGTTCTGGACCTCAAAAGAGGAAAAAAAATAACATTACGCGTTCAACTCCGCGTTTAATTTTGCCTAACTCTCAACAAGTTTCTCAAGCTCCTCTTCAATCGCAACAAAATATTCTTCAAGTCCAATTTCAACAACAACGAGATATTCTTCCTCAACTTCAACAGCAACGAAATATTCTTCCTACATTTTGTAAAAAAAAAATAATTTATATTATAAAAAAAAAATGATCCGATCAATAAGCCGATCAATTTTTGATGTTAGGATTGGTTGGTTAATGGATTTCCGATCAAAAGCCGAACTAATGTGAATTTTTTTTAGTTTTAATAAAAACGCAATTAATAAATAAATATATTTAATATCAAAATAATATTTGAATATTTAAATTGCTTATAGTCTGCATTGAGGTTTCCGTTTGAAAATGATTCGGATATCGAAATGATTTCGAATATCGGTTTTCGAATATCAAAAATCAATCAATTCGATCGATCTTATCGATCGATCGATTATTTATTTATTTTTTTTTTTTAATTTAATATTTTTTCCTTCCTTTTTTTTTTTTTTTTTTTCGAGATATATATATATAATTATATTTTCTTTCTTCGATCGATTCTTTTTTTTTTATTTATTTATTTTTTATTTTTCTTTCTTTTTTTTTTTATTTTTTATTTTTTATTTTTATTTTTTTTATTTTATTTTATTTTTTTCATATTCATCTTTTTTTATAATCATTTCTTTTTTTTAAATATATATTCTTTTCGAAATGATTTTCGATATTTGAAATGCAATTTGTATTTCAAACGGTTTAATCTAAATAAATATAATTTTAACAGCTTTAAATTTTGTACTTATTTGGATTTTATAATAAGTTTCCCATTTTTATTTTCTAAATTATTAACCAATAATACCAAACTCTTGGCATCAATAGATAATCTCTGTTCCACAAAAATTTCAATTCCACAAGCAAAAAAAAAAAAAAAAAAAAAAAATGTAATTTGACAATGATTAGCCATAATGAGTGAGAATCTTACACCCGATGAAGTTGATATAGAAGTATTCGGTCAAAACAGTGTTTTTGAAGGACCAGAAAAACTTTTGGAAATTTGGTTCGAGCCTTCAAAAGATGCTATTCCAAATAGTCTCTTTCAAAATGATACGGAATACTCTTTAAAAAATGGCTTACGTCTAGTTGAAAGAGTTGTATGGGACAAGTTTTTGGAACTTGTTAAATGTGAAGTATTAAATGTAATTAATAATGATTATATGGATGCTTATTTATTAAGGTAAAATTATTCTATCGGAATATGAAATAGGCTCCATTTCCATAAATTTCGAGAATTTATCAGTTGAAACACGTGTGATGTCATTTATATCATTAAATGTAAAAGCAAATTTTTTTTTTGAATTAAAATAACTCCATTTAGTGAATCTTCGATGTTTATTTATCCTCATAAACTTATTTTAAAAACTTGCGGTACAACCACTCTTTTGGTTGCTTTACCTCGCCTTCTTGAAATCGCATCTGAATATTGTCATCTTCATAAAGTATGGAGAGTATTCTATTCTCGCAAGACCTTTATGTTTCCGGAACGTCAATTGCATCCACATAAAAATTGGAATGAGGAAATAAAATTTTTAGATCAACTTTTCGGTAAGAATTTCTGCCAGTTTTTTTATTTATTTATTTTTTTTTTTTTGATTATGACTGACCCTTAATTAATAGGAAAGGGCGCAGCATACACGGTGGGAAAAATCAATGGAGATCATTGGTTCCTGTGGATAGCATCTTCTCCAGACGGTATCTTGAAAGATCCTTCACATAATGATACATGTTGTCCAACATTTTCATGTCCTTTAGATGAAATAGATGAAAAAAAACCTTCAATTCTTGATTTAGAAGATCAAACTATTGAAATTCTAATGACTGAACTTAGTTCAACGACGTTAAGTAAATTCTATCATAATCCTTTAGAAGGTGAATCAGGAACTGAAGGAGGTTTAAGAATTGGTCAAGAAACTGGTTTGTGCAACCTTTATCCTGAAGCGCGACTGGATTCTTATCTCTTTAAACCATGTGGATATTCTGCAAACGGGTTGCTGGGAGATAGTTATTTCAATGTTCACGTTACTCCTGAACCTATTTGTTCCTATGCTTCGTTTGAGTCTAACATTCCGGTAAATTCCGGATCTTTTATGGATGTCATCCGACAAGTGATTGCGATCTTTGAACCTGGAAAATTTAGTGTAACCGTTTTTAAATCCCAAGAAGGTAGCTTTGATAAAAAATTATTGGTTGAATTTATTGATGTCATTGATGGGTATTCTAGAAAAGATCGAATATTGTATGATCTTGATGGTTATGATTTAATTTTTGGACATTTTGAAAAAAAGAAATAAATTGATTTATTATGTAATATTAATAAAAAAAAAAAAATTTCTGACCTGTATAAATATGGAAAATTCGAAATATGGCGTTATTATTATTATTGGATGATTGGAACTTTCATTTCATTCATTTTGAAACGAAAGCATTGCTTATTAAAAATGAACAAAACAAAGCCAGCAATTGATAAAATTCGTCAAATAATTCCACCACTCTTACCAGAATTTCATAAAGGCCAAGCAGGTCTGCCTTTTTAAATGAAATCTTCTTGTTTTATTTACGTTATAACAGTTCTAATTTCAATTTTCTTTTCTTAGGTAGAATATGTGTTGTCGGTGGCTCTGAAGAGTAAATAAAATGTCGCTCTTTAAAGATTCATTTTTTCTTAACTTTTCAACTAATGACACGTGTGAAACGTATAATATTAGGTATACTGGCGCTCCTTATTTTAGCTCCTTTTCAGCTTTGAAACTTGTAAGTAAAGCAATTATGGTTAAACCCCTTATTGATACAACTAAATCTAATTCGAATTCATTTCTCGATTTGTTTCATGATAGGGCGCCGACATGGCTTTCGTGGTCTGCGAACCGACAGCAGCCTTGGCAATTAAGGTAATTGATTTTTTTTTTGATGACTACTTTTTTTTATATATATATAAATGTAATCATGGTATCATCTGATGTATAAATATCTCACAGTCCTACGCACCTGGTATTGATATGTTTTACGTATAAATGTTCATAATTTCAATCACGACATGTTTTAAGATTGGCCTTATTAGGTTTTTTTTTTACTGTTATACTTTATATTTGATAATTTTTTTAATTAAATCCGGGGAAACTCTCTCGTGATTTGAGTTATGGATAATCTTTACATTAAATAAACTCATTCATTCTAACGAAAACGATTATTTCATGCAGATCTAATGGTGCATCCTTACATGCGCCAATCCGGGTTGGTATTATTCTTCTTTGCAATATTTAAGTTTTATTGATTGATTTATTGATTTATTTTTTAAAATTTCAGGGACACGGGCAAGACTTTAGAAGAGGTAATAAATAACGTGGCTGGACTTTTCCCACGAACTCATGTTGTAGTTGTAGGTCCTGGATTATCAAGAGATAAGATGATGTTGGAATGCGCCAAAGGCATCATAACAAAGGTTAAAGAAAAAAATTTACCATTAGTTATTGACGCGGTATGTAAACAATATACACATGAAAGTTTGTGCGTCATCAAAGTCTAAATTGTCTCTTTTAATTAAGGATGGTTTATTCCTAATTCAAAACCACCCAGAAATTATTAAAGACTATCATAAAGCAATTTTAACGCCTAACGTCGTTGAATTCAAGAGACTTTGTGATAGAATGGTAAATTAGTAAAATTTGATCCGTTTTACACTATGAAACCCAACTAAAAAATTATTTTAATGATTAGAATGTTAACCCTGAGGGTGATAATACGGATAACATGATAAAATCATTAGGTCAAGCTTTTGGTGGAGTAACTATTGTCCAAAAGGGACAAAATGATTTCATCTCCGATGGAAATGAAGGTATAATATATTTAGGAAGAATATATATTTATATTTTACATGGATATTAATTTACGATTCTATATGAATAGTGTTCAAAGTTGATGAAAAAGGGGGGCTTAAACGGTGTGGTGGACAAGGAGACATTCTTACTGGAATGATTGCAACTTTTCTTGCTTGGGGATCTGCTTATCATGATAAACTTTGGCAGTGAGTTATTAACCATAGAAATTCATTTGAGTATCAATCATATTTTAAAACATTTTCTTTTATTTTTGTGATCCTCCCATAAATCAAAGGCACGATAATTCAATATCGCCTAATGAAATCCCAATGCTGGCTAGTTATGCGGCATGTACACTTATGAGAGAATGCTCACGTACTGCTTTTGAGAAATTTGGACGCGCTGTACAAACTTCTGATATGATTAACGAGATTGGACCTTCATTTCAAAAATTATATGAGAGGTAAATCAACTTTTTAAAAATTATATGGTCAATTTCGAAAATTTTAAATTTGTAATTTTGAAATAATAAAATACTACTATACTTATTATGATTCATTAATTATTTAAGAATAATAATAAATAAATAAAATGCTATTATTTTAAGATTAATTTCTCCATCTATAAGTAAAGTTTAAAAGGGAATGGTTAAAATGTTATTACTTTGTCGAATTATAATAATCTTTTTGTTGACTTACATCTTTAATTGACGATCCTTGCCACCACTTGCAACCTTTTCTCCGCTTGGACTCCAATCCACGCTAAATATCTTTAATTTGAAACAAAATTAGTTAAAATTGTATAATATAAATCCCTTAATAAGAACTTACCTCATCAAAATGACCCGGTAAATCTAATTTAATTTGTTTGGTTTTTAAATCCCAAATTTTTAATGTACTATCTTTGCTAGCACTAATGAGTAATCTACTATCAGAGGACCAACAAACTTGATAAACAGGACCGACATGCCCTCTTAACGAAGCGATAAATCTAATAATAATAATAATAATAAAATTTAATAATTAGATTTCATAAACTAGTTAATTATAAATCAACTTACTTTCCCGTAAAACCATCCCAAAGTTTAACTGAATTATCAAAACTTGCACTAGCAAATAAATGGCCATCAGGTGAAAAACACACATGATTTACTAATTTTTGATGTCCCGTTAATCGAGCAATTGATTTTTTACTTGTACTAGGTTCCCAAAAGAACATTGTAAAGTCATCACTACCAGAAACCAATCGCTCTGGTTTATTTCCAACTACAGCCTTATATCTAGCCAAAGCCCACTCCTGTGCTATAATACGAAATATATAATAACATTGGTACCTTTCCTTTAAAAGAAAACACTTGTGTATTCTTCATTACCTTCATTTTCATCTTTCGGAATTCTACCGGTATGATCAAAAGCACCAGTTCTTAATACAAAATCCGTACTTAATGCCATAGTATTAACCCAATGACCATGTCCTTCTAAGGTTCTAATAAGGGTTCCTTGAGTCGCATTCCAAACTTTAATTGTTTTATCCCGACTAGCAGAATAAAGAAGTCCATCACCTCCCCATTTTATATAAGTAACGGCCGCGGTATGTTGTGACATGTTCATTACGACTCGTCTTAATGTAGTATCCCATATCCTTATTGTACCATCTTTTGATGATGATGCCAATCGATTACATTTAAGATTTCTTTTTTTTTTTTTTTGTTTAAAAGAAAAAGGAATAAGACAAAATGAACATTTAGAATTGAATTATGTTTCGGATGAATTAAAGAAAAAGGAAATTTCATACACACAGATGTTGCGGCTCCCATGCTAAACATGTTATCCATTGTGTGTGTCCTTTTAATGGATCTCCTAATGGTCTTCCTGTTGATGGATCCCATAATCTAACGGTTTTATCCATACTTCCGGAAGCCAATATTTTACCATTTGGAGACCATGAGATGTATAACACCCAATTTGCGTGTCCTATTAGATATATATAAGTTGACGTCAACGAATATTCGGATGAATGAAAAAATTGTCATGAATGAATAAAAACCTCTGCAGGTGAAATGAGGAGTTTCCGTGTTGAGATCCCATATTCTTACAGTGGTGTCGCCTAAATATGGAACGAAATGTGAGATAACTTGCAAACACGTTTTGAGAATGAACCATCAAAAGATACCTGATCCAGTTGCAAGTTGAGTGCCATCAGGACTAAAGCTAATCGATAGGATTGCATCAGTATGTCCTATTACATCAACCAATTTGTTAATATTCTTTTTTTTTTTTTTTTATCGAAAAGTCATCCAATCACTCACTCACCGCTAAGTGTAGACGTGCATCGAGTCACAGCTCGAACACGAAATATAGCTTGTGGTTGATAAACAATAGTTAACACATCTTCAGTTGATTTTTTTAATCCTTGAATAATATCATTATAAAGTGTATTCGTGATTTCTTTATCATCAACTGAAAATGCATAAGGAAGTGGTTCATCCTACGAATAAAATTAATTATCTAATTGTTTTTTCGAATTAATTCATTCTTAATTTAATTGGAATTAAAATTTAAAAATGTTACATTATTTAATAATTGATTGATCAATAATTCGAGTTGTTCGGGAGTGACGTTTGCAGGTAAACTTAAAGGTGAACCAGTAACTTCACCATTAATAGATTTCAATTGGGCAATGACCGTCCCTAATATTTCTTGTTTTACATCAATTATCTCCTCTACTGTAGTATTAATTTTCTTTATTTTTTTTTTTGGTGGTCCTTTAGTAGCCATGTTTGATAAAATTTTTGAGATAATCAATTTTTCTGTGAACTTACTAATTCATGGGCACGTGATCTCGTATGAAGAGAAATATAGTAAGCGCATGTTTCAATTTTACCGTTTTATTTCGCGTATTACTTTTGAAAATTAAAAAGTAAAATATGGCAATAACGTTAATTTCAACACCGCCTGCAGTAATTACACGTGAACAGGCACGACAAATGCAACAAAATCCTCCAGAAAATGGTATAATAGGACCAATTGCTCGTCATACGCAACATAATGTCCGCGCACTGTTTACTCCACCTGCTGCTGATGAAATGTTAGGTAAAGGAACATTATGGGTAACTGAAAGGTAAATAATCATATTTCTACCAAATCTTTAATATACTCGTTTAGTATCTTTTTTAATATTAAGTTATATTCTTTAATTGTTATATGAAGTAAACTGTATTTTTATTCTTGGGATACAAATAATGGACTAGCGATTGATTATCCTACTATAATAATACATGGTATATCAAGACAACCAGCATCGGATGGTACAGGTCCGAGTATTTATACACAGTTAGATGAAAAATTAAATACATTCGGTAGAACTTCACAAACTGCTACACGAGAGGGTGTAGATGAAGAGGAAGAGGAAGATCATACATCCGAACTTAAGTTTATTCCTGATGATATCGGTGCACGTAAGTCAATTATAATAAACTTTCAATTCATCCTCTCATATTCAGGGAATGATATTAACAATTTATTTCGAAAAAAAGTTGACGCTATATTTGAAGCATTTTCTGAATGTGCAGCATTACATCCAGATAAAGAATTTATGGAAGAAGAAGAAGATCTTGACGATGAATTTTATTATGATAATGGTAATAACGACAATGATGATGATAATCCACAATCGTTTACCGAAGAATTTAGCGGAGTAATTATTAATGTTTATTTTTTTTATCTCTTATATCTCATAACTTTATTAACTAACCTAATTCAACTCTGTATTAAGGCTTCGTCGACATATTTAGAATCTATTGTTAATAATTCTAATAATCAACAACAAAATGATTATGATGAAGAAATGTTTCAAGATGCTGAAGAAGACAAAAAATGATTAAAAATTTTATAATAATTTTTATTACGAAAAATAAATAATTTGCCATTAAGCTTTATTTGACACTTTTATTATCCAGCAGCAAACGATCTTTAACTCTTTAACTGTGAGAGTTTATAAATAAGAAGATGCCCCGGCACTTTTTTCACCTATATAATTTGTCACACTGCGTCATACCCTTTGTTTTCCATTTTTACTATATATTCGATATGAAAAATCCTATTTGTCACCTAATTGTCACCCGGATAATTTCGGCAATACCGGGCCAAGAAATCACGTGAGATGAAAGAGAGTTAATGATAACTTTTAACATATATCGATATTGATCATCCAACTTTGGCTGATCTATACTGATTCACCATCTAATTTTTTGAACTTTTGATAAAAAAAAATTTTATTTTTCACAATTTTAAAATAATGCTGAAGAAAATGTATGTTTGTTTACGTAAAATATCATCTTATTTGAGTTCTTTGCTTGATCCTACTTGGTAATAATTTTATCCTGTTATAGCATACCAAAGAATGCACGTTCAAAAAGGGCATTACAAAAACGGGAACCAAAAATTGAAGAAAACGTAAAGAAAGCGATATTTATTCGAAGTAGTTCGACAAGTCAAATAGTTAATGAAGCCTTATCGGACCTAGTGAGTTATAAATGTATTCCTTTTACTTTCGGTTTAATTTGTAGTTCAAGTATTGAAAATTTTTTAAATCAAAGTAATTTTTTTCCTTCCCTTTTCAAACTTTTCAACCTTCCTCCTTTTAAACGATAAAGTGTAAATTAAAAAAACCCGATGCGATAAATTTTACAAAGAAGAATAATATACATCCATTTGATGATGATACTTCATTAAATTTTTTCTGTGAAAAAAATGATACCTCGTTATTTGTAGTTGGTTCTCATACAAAAAAACGTCCAAATAATTTAACGTTTATTAGAATGTTCGATGGTCAGATACTTGACATGATCGAAGTTGGTATTGAAAATGCTAAATCATTAAAAGAATTCAAGGTGCGTAAAATAAATAAATTAATGTATAAATATATCTTTCTCTTGTTTAATCAATCAATCAAGGACACAAATACAAATAATATATATATATATATATTCATCTAGACCTCAAAATGTGCCATAGGAATGAAACCATTATTCTTATTTAATGGTGATTTATTTGAAAATTCTCACGTACATAAAACCTTTAAAAATATATTATTAGATTTTTATCGTGGTGAAGCCGTTAAAAACATTAATTTATCAGGATTAGAACATATCATTTCTGTTACGGCTATTAATTCTACTTTGGAACAATCAAATGATTCTAGAGCCATGCCAGGATTAATTTATTTTAAAGTATATGCTATAAAGTTAAAAAAATCTGGTGAAAAAACCCCTAGAGTTGAATTAGAAGAAATGGGTCCAAGTTATGTTTTTAGAGTTAGAAGATTTAAATTTGCCAATGATGATGTATACAAATTGGCTACAAAAGTCCCCAAGATCAATAAGGTATTTTTTTATTTTCTTTATAATATCCTTTTTTTTTAAGGGCCTCATCTTTATACGCAATGATTTATTTTTTTTTTAGCCAAAGAAAATCAAGAATATCGATGTTAATGAAATGGGAGACAAGGTTGGTCGTATTCACCTTGGTAAACAAGATTTAAGTAAATTACAAACAAGGAAAATGAAAGGACTTAAGCGTGTTGCAGAGGATTACGCAGAAGAGTATATTGAAGAAATTCCCATAAGCAAAAAGCAAAAGGTTTAATAAATAGCCTTACATTAAAACATAAATATATACATATATATATTTTTAATAAAACTGAGATAAATTTTCCGTGAAAGGGGTTATTGTTTATTAATTTTTGACAAGCCGCCATTATCATTAGGTTTACTATAGTTTAATAATAAATATAATAATACCCATTGTGTTTCAAGCGATAAAAGGAATCATGGCTTTACGATTCTTTGGATAATCTTTAAATTCTTTACGATAACTCTTGTGTTTCTTTATCGCCCACAAATACATTTGAGTAAAACCTACGGCAAGGAATAGCCAAGCTAAAAAATTTTTTCAAATTAGTATCAATCAAATGTTACAACATATAAAATCGGTCCATTGATGAATTACCTGCAAACGATTTGGTTAAAATACAAACGCTAAGCCATACGATTGTCTCGAAGAAATAATTAGGACAGGATACCAAATTAAAACCATATCCGTAAGGAATCCTACGAACGCGAGTTCCTGGCGGACGAAGGTTGCGTAGAATAATATGGGTGTAAAGATTAGAGACTTGTGCCCACTACAAAAAAAAAAAGTCCAGTGATCAGATTTGATACGCTATCCATTTGATTTGTTAGAATAAATGACATACGGCAAACACTCCCGCGCAAGTCCAAATCAGCCAATCTTCGCGTTTACCATCAAGACTCCCGGCAGCATTCCAAGGACCATATACCCAATAAGCCAAGTTTAAACCACTAAGCGCATGATAATGGAATGAATTTTTGAATACATTTTTAAAAGGCATAGTGCCGTGTGAGAAACGGTGAACGAATAAAGTTTCAATTTCGCGTTTTATAAAGTGAGCCATAATCATATAGTAAGCGATTCTAATCAAAGTAATTAACGAAAAAAAAAATGCATATCGATAAGTAACAAAAAAATTTGGAATTGAGGAATCATCGAATGTAATCTTAATTCACTCACGTTTGCATCTTGCTGTGCTCAAATTCTTTACCATAAATTTGAGAATTGAAATAATAGAATATCGGATGGAATACGATAGGACCAAAATATTCGATGCAAAATACGGTTCTCCAACTAATTTGTGGCCCTTTATTATTAAAGATTTGATTAAAAATAAAGAAGAATTTATCAATCAATTAAATCAAGTTTGAAGAAATCGTTTACCCAAGTCTTTAAACGAAATGGTATCTCCATCTTTAATATTAAACTCCTTTAAAGTTTTTCCTTCATTTAAAACTTGTTGGTTAACGGTCAGGCGTTGACGGTCAGGATAATATTTTGATGCTTTTTTATATATGGCTTGTTTAAGTTGGTCAACAGTTGCGTCAGCTGGTATGTCAATAGTTAAAGGAAATTTTTGGGAATTCCCAGATCGAGAATTTATGGTTATCTGCATTACGTCTTTTTTAAATTCGTTTGAAGAAGGAAAAAATTAACACACGCTTCATATAAAAGGTAATATTGATAAGTCAAATTTCATTATTTTTATTTAATTTTTTTTTTTAAAAAAAAATTAAAAGGATTGATAAAAGGATGATGTTAATCCAACCCTTTTTCTCTCTCTTAATAGTTGGACATCTCGTGAAAAAAGACGAAAAAGAGTTATAGATTTAACCCAGTTAGACTAGCCAATTAGAATGCAAAGCTTATTTTGACCATTTAATATATTTGGGGTTTTGATCATTTTCAACGAAAAAAAAAATTTGTTTATTTAAATATGGTAATATTCTAGTCTAAAATTTACGTTTAGAAAGCTAAATTTGCTAAAAGGATTACCCATTTGCTTTAGGTTAATTTATCTCTTTACACAACAACTGCAGTAATACTCCTTGATAGTGAGGGTAATAGAATACTTGGAAAATATTATGATACCAAAAACTTATATCCTACCACCAAAGAACAAAAGGTTTTCGAAAAGGGATTATTTGAAAAAACCAGAAGAGCAAACGGTAAACTTTGCTAATAATTATTAATTATTCGGAAAAAAAAAAAAGAATCGTTCTTAATCCCTTTTTCTTTAAAATGTTTATAGGTGAAATTATTCTTTATGATAATCAAGTGGTTCTTTATCGAAATAGTATCGACGTCTTTTTTTACGTTGTTGGATCATCAGAGGAAAATGAACTCATATTGAACAATATTCTTAACGCATTTTATGATTCTGTATCAAGTTTATTAAGGTAAAGTATTAAACATCCATTCTATAACAATAATTCATCGAACGATTTCTAAATCTTAAAATTTGAAGACATCAAGTCGAGAAAAGAACACTTGTCGATAATCTTGATCTAGTAGTTCTCACCTTGGATGAGACAATAGACGATGGGTAAGCTTTCTTTTTATTTAATCTTGAATTGTCTTTAACGTTGAAAGAAACTTGACGTTTCTTTTTTTTAGAATTGTTTTGGAAACTGATTCGAGTGTAATTGTTTCTCGAGTATCTCGTCCTCGCACTGATACTACAGATATCCCTATTACGGAACAAACTTTAATTCAAGCATATCATACTGCAAGAGAAAGAGTCACCGAGCGATTGTTAAGAGGATAATAATATATTGATTTAATATCATGAAATAATATTAATTTTTTTTTTTTTTTTTTTTTTTTTTTTTTTACAAATAAACCTTTTGACCTTATGGAGAGCTATGTCTTTTTACTACGATGTTATATACCTCTATAAAATAAAAGTTGATTTATTAAATAGTTCAATAAAAAAAAAACCTACTTGATGAATAATTATACACCACATACCTTGCTTTCATTTGTAAAATCAATTGTATTTTTTTCTTTACGGCATCCTTAAATTTCTTTTGTTCAAATTCCCATTTAACGCGTTGTCTTCTTAGAAAAGGCTTTTCATAATATCGATTCCTTTTAACTTGATATCGAGTTTTATTAAAACTGAGTATGGCCCATAATTTTCTATATCCAGCCATGGCATTATTTCCTACTTTCACAGTACGACCCGCTGTAGTACTTTTATCATCGTCCTTTGCTAAAGCGATCTGTTGGACTTTACTGTGCATAATAATTGGTGCTCTTTCAAACGGGGTCGGAATTCGTTGTGATCTTTTAATATGTTTGGAACGAAGGAAAAGTAAAGTCGAAGGACGTGAATTGATAATAAAAGTTAATGATTTTTTGTTTAATGAAAACATATCTTCTCCGCGAAATCTGATAATAATCGGTTAAAGGTTAATTCAAAAAAAAAAAATTTTTTTTTTTTTTTTTAAGTTTGGCCGATCATTTTATCGTTATTTTCGGCAATTTAGACCATTTTGGCTAGCCAAAATTGATTGGTTAAAAAAAAAACATTCATGTGAAGAGATTCGAGATTTCTACATACTGTATTCAAAAAAATAGGTTCCGAATCTCCACGCGATAAAATCTCAATCATGAATTTAACTTTTTACGATCCACAAGTTTAAATTATATCAAAAATGGGTGATTTGGAAATAAAGTATTTTTTTTTATCTATATATCCATCCATATTCGTTACTAATTTGACTAAGAGCTATTCTGACTGTCATCGAGTTAATAACAAATTATCTCAGTAACAAAATTCCGATAGTTATTCTATAAAGAAAAAGAAACATAACATCGCATTTTAACGCATCTTTATGAATTAAAGATCAATTGCCTAATATCAGCAATTTACCATTTTTAGATGTTAAAATTTATATAAAGTCATAGAATGCAACTAATTAGAGTTGTAAGTTACAAAGTTACATGTAAGTTACATTTGACTGTGATAAGTTACATTTATTATATATGTAATGTAGGCCAAAATTTAGATAAATCTGGTCAAATTTTTAAATTTAAAATTAGTATAATATGCGAAATGAATATATTATTTATTATAAAATATGATATACAATTAATATAATAATATGCTATTCATCAAAATCTGCTACTTCATAATCAAATAAAATGAATCCTCCCAATTATGTACTTCTAAATCATCTATTAATATTGTATCATTTGAACTATTATTGATTCCTATTTTTTTTTCAAATTCTTTAACTGATAATAACCATTGTAATTTTTGTAAAATTTTAAGATTCCAATATATAAACACAATTTTTTCTACTCTTTTATTATGCAATCGATTGCGTAATTTAGTATGAATAAAACTAAAAGCTGACTAATTCTGCTCATTAGCAGCTAAGGTTACAGGTATTAAAAGAATTTTAAAAGCCACTTGACTTAATATTGGATATTATGCCTTTAATAAATTCTATCAATTTATTGGTTATTTTTTTATGTCACTTCACAAATGTCATTTTGCAAATCCACCTGTTTGACTAACAAATTCTACTAATTCATTTAATATTTGCCTAGCATTTTCTTCTTCTGCAAGTCTAACAATTTCTTCTTCAATAACATTATCCCATTGTTATGTATCAAAAATTCTACCTTTATATTGTAAATCTAATTTATATACAACTATAATTATAGGATTATACATAAAGTTCTTCTAACATATTTTATCAAGATTAATCACATCATCTTGAACTTGTTTTGAAATAGTTACATTATTTTTAATTTCATATTCTAATTCTTATAATTTAATAAATGCTGATAAAAGAAATAATTCATTACTTTTAAATTGATTAATAAAGACAATAAAAGGTTTTAATAAATTATGTAAATCTTTTAAATTTCTTCAAAAACTTTCACTATTAAGATTAAATGCAATATCTTTATTAATTTCTATTTTTTCAGCTAAAATAAATCGCAAAACTGCTTTAGTTTAAAAAATATGATCAATACAATAAAAAGTTGATTCCTATTATGTATTAATAAGTAATATTAAAGTAATTATATATTTATATTTTCTAATTGAAGCCAACAAAGTGTTGTTAAAAAAATTTTATTATTATAAAAATATAGTATAATTTCTTTTCCTTTTTCTAAAATTGATTTAGCCTAATTAATTTTTAAAATATCTTTTATCTAAAGATTAATATCATGAGTATAACAACTAAGAAAAACTTTATTAAGATATTCAATTTTAAGAATTCTCTATGCAGTTTTCATATAGCAGCAAATTTGTCAATGCTTACTTATTCTATTATAAGTTTTATATCTTATGTTATATTTTTTGTATAATGTTATTCTTCTTTAGTAGGAACTTATTTATAAAAAATAAGTTTTATTATAGTAATTATATAATTGATAATAGGATCTTATTAATATTAGATTATTCATTAATTATAAAATAAAATATTATGTTTCATTAAATAAATAATTTGTAATATTTTAATATTTTTAAATTCTTGATCATAAAAGTAGTTGAAATACTTTGGTGAGTAGATAATTTAAATAAAGGATAAGCTTTTACAAAAAAGTTTTCATATCTTCATTTTCAAGAATATTAAAAAGTATATCTGTAAAATAAATTGCATATGTAAGTAAACTTTCTAATTCCTTTTAATTAGCTACTATCATTTTAATAATAAAACTATTTATTATTATTTATTGTCATTTAAAAGTTTATTCAGGTGAAAAAGTAGGTATTTCTGCTATATTGACTGAAGAAGCTTGTAACATACATTTGTTATAATAACTTAGCAATTGAAATACATTTTTTACCTACTATTTATCACATTTTTTACATTTATAATACTGCTTTTCTTAAAAATTAAGTTGTATATCATATTCTTGCCAAAAGTTACCTTTTGATTGAGGTATAATAAAGCAATAAAAGTAAATAATATGATTAAAAATAACAAAAAAATATGAAAAATATTGTATTTACAATATTGAAAACTACATATTTATGAAAAATTTTAATAGAAAATTGTTAATTACTTTTTTTAATTTTTTTTAAGATATATAATTTACTGGTAAGTTACACGTCAAATTTGATAAGCTACATAAAATCTTATAAGATACAGTAATTTAATAACTCTACAACTAATATAGTAATAATATGAGTATAGTAGATATGCTTAATTTTATCACATTTTGCAGATCAATTTGCTGATCATTTATTCATTTTTGTTACATATAAAAATGCTTTAATCAGAAATCCTACATAATAATATATATTAAATTTTTACAAGTAGCTGCATTTTAATATAATAAAATAACATATTAAATTTTATTGAAATATAATTATTATTAGGTAAGTTAAACTATAAGTCAGATTTTGCCAAAATTAATATAATTATTTATTTAAAAATTTGACTTATAACTAACTTTTGTGTTATTTAAAATTTTATTATAATACTTTTATATTATATTCTACATAACCTAAAATATCAAATATTATAGTCAGCATAGTTTAACCACATATATATGGCTTTACCCAAATCTTAGAATTCTAAATTATTAATATTTATAATAATATATGATTTATATATAAAATATTCGAAATGTTAACTCAAAACTAACTTTTGTGTTATTTAAAATTTATTGTGATACTTTTATTTTATATTCTATATAATCTAAAATATTAAATATTATATTTAGCATAGTTTGATCACTTATTTATGGCTTTGTCAAAATTATAGAAGTCTAAAATAGAGTTTCGAATGAGTCAAGTCGAGTCAAGTTTAAAGTTCAACTCATTTTTTTCGAGTCAAGTCGAGTCAAATTTATTTTATAAAATTTTTCAACTCAACTTGATTCGAGTTATATAAATTTTAAACTCAACTCAATTTGA
>CAJVPQ010001269.1:0-19218 GCA_910591825.1 Funneliformis caledonium
CATGTAAGTTAAAGTATTTGGATCTTGAGTAAATCCATATAATCGAATAATACTTTCATTTGAATAAGTTTTTAATTGACTATAACATTTATAATGATGTTTCCACTAGAATTATAAAAATTATTTTAGAATCAAATTACTTAAAATTAAAATTAATTATTAATTTTATACCTCATTTAAAAATCCTTCATTTAATGATTGATCAAAACTTTTAAGAATAACTTTAGTTTGACCATTTCTAATCCAATTATTATCATTATATGAATATGATTTAATAAATCCATCTAACCAAGTAGCTTTATATACAGTACAAAATTCTTCGTCATTAAGCTGCTCAACATTATCAAGTTTATTAAAAGGAATCCATTCTAAAACATGATTTTTGTTTTGAGCATTTATTTGAACATTTTGAATAAATTCATCAATAAATTTATTTTTACTAGTCCAATTTAAAAAATTTCGTTGGAATAAATCTGTATAGCATTCTTTACACCATTTATATCCAGTATATTTTTTTTTACATATCTCGCAAGTTCCTATTTTTCTAAAATTAAAATTTTACATTATTTGGTATTTTACTAATAATGAATAGATACACAAAAAAAATAATACTTACTCAAATTTAATTGTATGTTAATAAAAAATGCAAGTTAATCATAAATCTAAATATCTAAATCTTAAATATTTATGTTTATATGAAAAATAAATGTATTTTTATTTATACTTGCCATCTAGACCATAATTATTTTATATTTATAAATGAAAATTTTATTTTATTAGTAAAAGTACAATTACTTATTTAAATCATTAAAAAAATAACTTACAATCTAAATTGATAAATGTCAAAAAAAAATATTTAGTTTTGAATTTAAATTACAATAAATAAAAAGAATAATTAAAAAATTAACTTACCGTTACCAACTAAATTATTAAAATTTTTCAAAATAAGAATTTGTTAAATTAGACTGTATAAAGTTTTAAATAAATATGATTAGTTAATAAAAATTACTTGCCGCCTAATTATTAAATATATACATATATATATTTTAAATAAGAAAGTTATTCCGAGTTTAGATAATTACATAGATACACTTCGTTAATAGAAATAATTTACCATCTATATCATTAAATAAAAAAAATTTTTAGTTGAGTTTAAATTGTTTTAAATTGTAAAAAATAATAATTGATTGACATACCATCTAAGTTATTAATATTTTTTAAAAGAAGAAAATAAGTTTTGAATATCAATAAAAATGTCAATAATATTTATGAAAGTAATTTACCATCTGAATTATTAAAGAAAATATTTTGTTAAATTTAAATCATATTAAAAGTAATTAAAAAAAAATTCTTACCATCTTAATATAGAATAAAAAATGTATGACAAAATATATTTTTTAAAAGTACAACGAGAAAAGTAAATCATATGACCCGCAACCTGATTTTAATAGTTAAATTAAAAGAGCTTACCACAAGTATCTAAATCATTATTTTTTTTTAATTTTTAAAAACAAAAAAAAAAAATCGATCAAGTTAATTGCATAATATAATATTTAGATTAAACTTAATATACTTACTGCTTAAACCACTTAACAATTCTATAAATAAAAATTTCGTTAAATTTAAATTAAAATAGGTATGAAATGTTAACATACCATTTGCTTTCTTGGCTTTTTTTTTTAAAAAAAAAAAAAAAAAAAAAAAATATGATAAATTTGAGTAAAGGGAAGTAAAATATTATTATCGATCAAAGTAACTTACCATCTAAATAATTAATTATATATAATAAATTTAGTTTTTTTTATTGATTATAATTAACGTTTACAAAAGACAACGATAATATTAAAAATTAACTTACTTTCTATATTATTATTGATCATTGGATAAAACATTGGTTAGAATTTGAAATAAGTATTCCAAATCAAAAAAATAACATACCATCTATTATTGATGTTTCAATATTAAAAATTTTTAATTAGGTTATAATATAAGAATAAAAAATATTGTCTAACAAATTAAATAACTTACCGACTAATAGTATTATCATCAAACAAAAATTATTTTTAATAAAAATTTTAGTTTTTTAAATCGTTTAAAAAAATTGTAGTTAATCGAAAAAATCTTACTCCCTAATAATACCATCGATCAAATATATAAATTTTAGTTGAAATATATATAAATTACATTGAGAGATAATCTACTTACAATCTTTGATTTCATTTATTGTTATTCGTAATTAAAAAATTCATTATTAAAAGAATTATAGCTTGATTTAGCACGTAGACAAACGTATAATATTCACCTTCTAATTCTTTTAACGTAGAAATTTCTAACATTTAGTAATTTATTTTTAAGTATACTCTTCTAAATAGAATAAGCGAATTCTTTACCTTTATCAGTCATTGTTATAAAATTTCTAAAGGAAAAAAAGGCACAATGGTAGTTTTTTTTTTCCTTGTTATAATTATGCTTTGCCAAATGATGTAACATACATCCTATTATGGTGTACTTTTAACTAATTTTGTTAAGTTCCGAAATTCTGGGCAGATCCAACGTAATAGGTCCAAATGCGTTAATTTCCGAAATGCGCAATTGGGATATCCCAAATGCGCATTTCGGACATCAACGCATTTGGGGTACAACAGGTTCTTGAGAATCTGAGATGCATGGTTGTCAAAATTTTTTCCAATAATCTTTGAATTAATAAAAAAGTAGCGTTAATCTTTTACGACTCAAGTTTAGGCGTGTTGAAAATGAAAATTTAAAGCAAAATTTTATTTAAATTTCCCACTAGTACCTCTGTCGGCAATTAGTAGATTAAATATAACTTTGCCTCTTTCTAAACTCTTAAACCTTTAAACCTTTATTTCGGATTTTTATACAGTAATTTTAATAAATTCAATATTTAAAGTGTGAAATATCAGATTTTCAATAGTTGTATTTAGCGCATGTACGGGATCTACCCCCTGCAATTGGTTTCGCATTTCCTTTTTTAAACAAATAATCGACCACAAAAAAAAAATTACCATTAAAAGAAACGACAAATTTTTTTTTTTTGCTTTGCTTTTTTAAATTTGGTATAATGTCTGACAGTAACGATAAGGGTAAAAGTGTAAATAAAAAAGATTCAAAATATAATTCGTTAATAATTATTTTATTTTTTAAAAAAAAAAAAAATTTTCATCCATTTAGCCAGTTTCAGATGAATTATATGGTAATAAACTTTCTTATATTTACTAAGTCAAATTTTAATTCTTTAATTAGTTCTTTTTTTAAAATAAAAAAAAAATTCAAATGTTCGATGATACTAAAAATGTATGTCATGTAATTTTAAACTTTTTATTTATTTAAATATCCAATAATCAATAATAACTTTATAAAAAATATTTCATTTTTAGTCGGTAAGTTATTTCTATTAATTATCTATACTTAATATATTATTTAAACTCAATCAACCTTTATATAAAAATATTATAGAATGTTAGCTATGTTTCTTAATTAAATTAACTATATATTTACTATAGATAAAATTAACTAATTTTCATAATAATATTAATATCTTAGCTAAATTTTTTATTTAAAAAAAAATTTAATAAATTTAGATATAAGTTATTTTTATTGATTATCAGTATTTAATTATACTTTTTATTGTAATTTAAACTCATTATTTATTATATTACTTATTTATTAATAAACATTTAATAAGTTATTTTTATTATTTAATATATTATTTAACTTTAATATTTAAAGGTATTACAAAATATATAACTAATTTGTAAAATTTATTAACTATAATAAGTAAATAATATTTTTATTTTTTGAAATTATAATAAATAATAATTATAATTATAACTAGTAAGTATCCATTATCTACATTAACAGCTGATTGATAATTCAAGAAGTTGATTCATTATGCATTGCAGTAATGATAATAAATAATAAATTTAACATAATAATAAATGCATTTTTACAATAACTCAGTTAATATTAATATGATAAATATGATTTTACTATCATTAGATTCTGCTTATCAAGAAGATTAAAACAGATCTAAGATTGTTAAAATCTGATCAATAATTAGTTTAATATAGGATAATGAATTTTGAAAACCTTATAATATGTAATTTTGGAGAATTTACATATAAATTTTATACTAACTATAATATAAATTCTATTAGAGATATTTACAATTCTATATGAGCTTAGAATATAATCATAGCATAAAAAAATAAGATCTAATTATAAAAATAAAAATAAAAAATAAATATATATATATAATTATCATCTAATTTTCTAAACAAAAAATAAAAAAATATAATGATTATAATTTTGTAAGTGATATTATACAAATATTCAAAAAGAACCTCATATAATTGATTTTAAGAGTTAAACTTAAATTTTACTAAGAGATAAAATTTTCTTTTTGAATTAGTATAATATTTTATAATTAATGATTAATTTATGTGAGGTATTCTAAATATGAAATTATATAATGATAGTATTTTAATAATATAGATAATATAAAATTATTATTTAAAAAAAAGAATATACTTAAATTATAATGAATCTTATATTAGATATAACTGATATAAAAAGTGGTTCTAAATTTTTCAATAAAAATTTTCTAATTAGACTAGTAAAAATAATTTATTAATATATTTATTTAAAAAACTTAATTAATTGCTTAAAATAAAAGGTGAATATTATAATAGATTCCTATAATAGATTTAAAAATATTGAATTTCTTAATTAAGAAGAATTTCACACTATATTTAAAGCTATTTAATCAAATAGATTTATTGTATTCTATTTATTTGATTATAAAGAATGAATTAAAAGTAATAAAACAATTATAGCTCTTAAAAATCTTGATAAATCATCAAATTTTAATAAAGAAAATTTAAATAAGATATATTAATTAATTATTATTTTTAATTTTAAATAATTAATATTTAAATTTATTTTTATTTTTAATAGAATTTTATTATAAATATTTTATTTAATTAAAACCTTTATTATATAAAAACTAATTTAATTATATAGATTACTCAAAATCTAAATATTTTAAATTGTATAATTATAAAATATGTAAAAAAATAATTTAAAAAAAAATTTTATCAAATATAATTAAAGATAAATAGATATTAAATTATATAAATTATATAATATTACTAGTAAACTTAATGAAATACATCAAAAAAATCTTATTTATTGTAATTTTTATTATAATAATATTTTATATATTAATGAAAATAATTTATTTATTAACGATTAAAAATATATAAATTTATGAAATATTTTAATTATAAAAAAATGATATTTATAGTATTTTACCATTTATAACATCTGAAATTTTAAGCGAATAATCTTATTCTTAAGTAAATAATATAATTTTTTTATGATTATATGAGAATTAATACAATCAAAGTTAGTTATAATAAATCTGTATATATCAAAATCTAGTTATAACAAACCAAGATTTTTAGAATTAATTTTTATATTTATTTATGCTAAATATAATGAACTTATTTATATAATTTATATACTGCATCTGAATTTACTTCAATCAGCTATGATATATCAGCTGTATATTAGCTATACCAAAATATCACGTAATATAGATCACTAAACTTTTTTCTTCACATTAAAAGCTTTGATTTATTTATTATAGCATTGACTAATTCAGAGTATATGAAAAACTGGTATAGTATGATTCATCAGATTAATATGATATAATTTTGCAAATCAGTATTTTTTCACGAAATTTAAATCATACTATATTATACTGGTAATATATAAAACTTTATTATAGAATCAGTACAGTATAGTACGAATTTAAAAATTCATTCTAGTTTATATTGCAACTAAAATTTTTTATTTAAAATAAATCATTTCATAGATTATAATATAATAGAATGTAAATTTATTTTATTAATTATTAGATAATTTTTAATTTTACTATAATTTAAAATTAATTAAAATTTTTATTTAATTAAATAAATTATTATATAGTAGGCAAGTTATTTTTATTGATTATTAGTATTTACTTATATTTATTATGGTAATTTAATTTTAACTAAATTTTTTATTTAAATAAATAAATTGTTAGAAGATAAATTATTTTTATTATTATTAGTATTTACTAATGCTTCGAACAGTTTGGTTCAGTCTGGATTATAGGCCAATCTGAAACTAAACTGAAAATTTTGGTTCAGTTCAGTTTAGATTATAAATCTTAAAAATGCCAATCTGAAACTGAACCAAACTGTAAACTGATAAAAATCCAAACTGAACCAAAAATTTTGGATTAATCTGAAATTTTGGATCATTCTAATCAAATGATTCTTTTATCATTTGTTTGAAATGATAATTTCATCGTTCCAATTAAATAATTCTTTTATCATTCTTTTGGAATGAAAATTTAATCATTTTAATCGAACAATTTTCTTATTGTTTATTTAGAATGATAACTTTAATCATTTCAAATAAACAATTTTTTTATCATTTTTTTAGAATGATAATTTAATCATTTCAATTAAATGATTTTTTTATTGTTCATTTAGAATAATAACTTTAATCATTCCAAATGAATGATTCTTTTATTGTTCTTTTGGAACGATAATTTAATCATTTCAATTGAACAATTTTCTTATCATTCGTTTAGAATGATAACTTCAATCATTCTAAATGAATGATTCTTTTATCATTCTTTTAGAACGATAATTTAATTATTTCAATTGAATGATAATTTAATCATTTCAATCAAATGATTTTCTTATTATTCGTTTGAAATGATAACTTCAATCATTCCAAATGAACAATTCTTTTATCATTCTTTTGAAATGGTAATTTAATTGTTCCAATTGAACGATTTTCCTATCGTTCATTTAGAACAATAACTTCAATCATTTCAAATGATCTGAAGTTTCAGATTAATCTGAAATTTTCAGTTCAGTTTAGATTTTTTTCAATTAGATTAGATTTATAATTTGAAAAAAAATCTAAATTGAACTGAAAATATTTGGATTGAATTTTTTGCAATTCAAAACTGAACTGAAGTTGATCTGAACTGAAAATTTTCAGATTAATCTAAACTGTTTGGAACTTTAGTATTTACTTATACTTTTATATAAATTTAAATTCAAATAAAATTTTTTGTTTAAAATAATAATTTAATAGATAATATGGTATTTTTATTGATTAACAGTATTTACTTACATATTTTATAGTATTTAAAAATTTACTAAAATTTTTTATTAAATAAAATTATTTAATAAATATTAATTTGATAGCATATAAGTTATTTTTTTTAATTATTAGTATTTACTTATAATTTAAATCTAATTATAATCTTTTATTTATTTAAACTTAATAAATAATAATATAAAAGATTGTAAGTATTTTTATTAATTATAAATAAAATTTAATCTTTTATTATGATTTAAATTCAACTAAAATTTTTTATTTAAATAAATAAATTATTATTAGAAGTAAGTTATTTTAGTATTTACATATACTTTTTTACTATAATTTAAATTTATTCAAAATTTTTTATTTGATTAAATATTTAATAATTATTAATATAATAGTTTGTAAGTTATTTTTATTAATTATTAATATTTACTTATACATTTTATAATAATTTAAATTTAATTAATAATTATTATTTAAATAAATAAAATTACTATTAGTCAGTAATTTATTATTATTGATTATTAGTATTTACTATTTTACTATAATTTATTTTATTTATAATTTTTTATTTAAAAAATTATTTAATAATTAATAATAAAATGTAAGTTATTTTTCTGATTATTAGTATTTATTTATACTTTTTATATTTATCTAAAATTTTTATTTGATTAAATAATTATTAGCAAGTAAGTTATTATTATTGATTATTAATATTCACTTATACTTTTATTATAATTAAATTTAATTAATTTTTTTATTTAAAAAATAATTAAATAATCAATATTTTTAGATAGTAAGTTATTTATATTGATTATTAATATATATTACATTTATTTAAAATTTTTATTTAATTATATAAATTATTATTAAAGTAAATTATTTATTTTGATTATCAATGATTATTTATATATTTATATATTTTATTGTAATTTAAATTCAACTAAATTTATTTAAATAAATAAATTATTATTAGTAAGTGTGTTATTTTATTGATTATTATTATATTTTTTATTATAATTAAAATTTAACTAAAATTTTTTATTTAAAAAAATAATTAATAATTAATAATTTAAAAAGTATATTATTATTATTTAATTATCAGTATTTAATTATACTTTATAATATAATTTATATTTAACTAAATTTTTATTTAAAATATATATTTACTATTAGAGAGTAAGCTATATTAATTAATTTTTAGTGGTTTTTAATAATTTTACCTAATTTAAATAAATTTAAATTTAATAATATGTCTAAAGAGAGTAAGTTATTTTTATTAATTATTAATACTTTTACTTTAATTTTAATTTAACTAACTGTTTTATTTAAAAAAAAGAATTTAATAAATAATAATATAAATAGATAGTAAGTTATATTTATTAAATATTAGTGTTTATTATAATTATAATTCAATTAAATTTTTTGTAAAATTAAATATTTAATAATTTAGAATATAAGTTATTTTTTTATTGTATTTATTACTATAAATAAAACTTAATTAAATTTTTATTTAATAATAATAATTTTCCTTTTAAATGTTATAAAAAATTTATGAAATAAAATAAATGAGAAAAAAAATATGATTATAACTTTGATCTCATCAATTTTTCACTTATTAAAAAATTTATGGTTAAAGTAAATGTATTTAATGGCTTAATAATATAATTTTGAGTAACTGAAGTATTTTGAATAATCATTATGGCAAACTCTTGTTCTCTTGAAATGTATTTTAAAAAATAAGTTTAAATCATTAATTATAGTAACATCAAACAAAGTTAATTTAAAATAATTTAAAGACATTAATAATTTTAAATTAATTAAAGCATACCTTCAATTTTTAATGATAAACAAATAGATGAGGATTTAATAATCATAGGGTTTAATACTCTACTCATGTAAATTACTTTTGGATGAGATTTTTCACTAAATTGGGATTAAGTTTCATTAAATGTATTAATTCCAATCTTGCTCTTCACATCACAAATTTCTTCAAAATTATTAAGAATGGATTCATTTGGTATGATTCTAATTTCTTTTATTAAAGGTCTTTTTGAAAGATCAGGATTTCAACCAACATTTTTTCATTAATTAGTATAGAATTTAGGCGTATCTTGAGTAATATCAGGCCGCTTTCCATCATTAATTTCAAAATAAGGTTATGTTCATACTCAACAGGTTTACAACCTGATGTTAATCCCATATAATCATATCCAAACTATAAATATCAGATTCTTTTGAAAACTTAATACCCTTAAATACTTCAGGTGGTACTATATAAGGTATAAAACCATATATTTCATTTTTCTGCAAAACATCTGCAGGTTGTGATAATCCTAGATCTCTAATACTCAAAATGCTACATAATGAAGATCTCAATGTATATTATTTTTCCATGAATATCAAAAATCTAAAAGTTAATAAAAGTATCAAAAAATATATACAAACAGTATATTAATAAGTTAATTTAATTAAATATATAAATACTATGTTCATACAATGATTTAACTAAAATTTTATAATAATAAAATATTTAATATATAAGGTAGAAATCCTTAATTAGAGTAATATAAATAATAACCCCATTTAAAAAACTTTGCTATCATTTTTTCTGAACCTGTAATTTGAGATACGGAACTAATGGATTACATTGAAGCACCGCATATAAATTGACAAAATACCTGATGAAAAGTTTGTTATTAATTAGATTATTAACAATTTTGTCACTGTAGTTATTGTTTGTGTAATAGATAAATTCATCTATAATGGAATTTCCACTGACAAACTTTGAGACATTAATAGTGATTGATATAACTCTCTTGCATTTCCTACACTGAGATTGATCAGTAATTCCAAAAATCATATTTGTTAAGCAATATCTACATCCGGTATATATTTTAAAACAATATGTACACCACTTTTGACAATTTGTTACTACGTGTAGTCCTTTATTACAAATTATACAAATTATGCAATAGCTATTGACATCCAACCATGGAAAATAAATGATTGGATTGATTCATTAATAATTGTCCATCCATTAGAAATTAAGTAACAATTAGGACAATACATTCATTAGATAAACCTTTTCCACATAGAGGACACTAATTGACTTTTCGATTATTTAAAAATGCTACTATATTTTCTTTTAAGATAATTTGTCTAAATGATAAAATATCCGAGAATTTCTTGGTATATAAATATCCAATTATGTACTATTATCGGTTAAATACTTAATATACCAAGTTAAGCAGCTTTTATAATATTTGCTACGATCATCTATTAACCTAGAAAATTCTCGTCCACATTAGTTGTCATCATCGCAAAAGGAAATAAACAAAATTGGCACTGGAATAGATGTTAAATTTAGGGCTGGGTCATTTTTCGTAAGTTCTATAAGTTCCATATTTCCGATATCGATATTCTATCAATTTAATATTTTGTTTCGGAGGCAAAGGTCCGATAGTTTTCCGAACGAAACGAAGAAACCTGATTTATTGTATCCATTCCGGATCTAAATTATACAGAGGGTCTCCAAAAGTCTCCGAACACCACTTTTTAGGTGCGATTCAATATCGGAAATTTCATGTGACTTAGCAATTCTGCGGTCATATGACGTTTCGAACCTTGTTTACATGAATCGTACTTTAAAAATGCATTTCAAAATGGTGATGGTAGTTTTCAGGAGGATAATTCTCGGCCTCACAGTATGAAGCAGGCAAAGAATTTTCATGCAGAAAATGATATGCACGTTCTTTCATGGCCCGCTCAAGTCCAGACATCAGCCCGATCGAAAATCTGTGGGATGATGTCAAGGAAAGCATCCGTGAAAGGAAAAAATTGTCTTCTAACATTGCTGAACTAGAGCGGCATATTAAGAAGTCATGGAGAGAAATTTCAATACATACTATCGAAATTTGGTCGATAGTATGCCACAACGAATTTGGGCTGTTATTGAAGCAAATGGAGGCCCGACCAAGTACTGATTAATTAGTACGAAATTTATTTTATATGTCATTTTTAATATATATTTAATAAATTATTTAATAAAATTTTAAAATTTTAAATGATTTATTGAGCCAAAAAGCGTTCGGAGACTTTTGGCGGCCCTCTGTATGATCACAAGAAAAATAAAATAATTTATTTATTTAATGTTAACTCGTGAAATTTGATTGGATAATTCCGTAATTACGTAGAAACTTTCAGTGTATTTAACGTTGAATTGATGATCAGAACGTTTCAGACGTTTCAAATAAATTGTGTATTAGGTTAACATATAAAAAGATAGGATTATTGTCGTCAGATGCTTTTGCTGATACATCAGAGTTTACGTTACAAAGATTCGTTAAACTTTTCTCAGGACTAAACTAGAAAAACTCAATAAAGTCCTTATCGAAGCATGCTGAATTAGGCTTTTTTAGACTAATAAAATTATGATACATTGTTTTTTCCCACGATCTGTCAAAGTATCTTTTTTATTGTGTCTATATTTTTCGTCATAATAAGCGACCAATATACAGTATGTATAAAGCTAAAAAAAGAGGAAAAAAAAACTTTCTACTCGTTCTTAAAAAGAAGTGTAATGGAACAACAAATATGAAATTGTTAGTAATATCGGCTCAGGACTCAACTGGAAACGGCGGATTCGTTCTAAGACTGCACGACTGATGTTAACCCCAATACCTTCTACATAAGATTCGTGAGCATCCATGGTGTCAGGTAATTGTGCTGTAATCATATCCATCGAAAATTGGGTGGGATACCAATGGCGCTCGAAATATATTACTTCGCTATCTCACCCTGCTACATCCCAACCAAAACCAAGAGCCGGTTTATGCCGGCGCTTGCAGAACATGTATATTTTCTTATTGGGCACGATCAGAAATGTCAGGTTTGATAAGGAATGTATAGGTTTAATTGTAAACGGTCAATTAGAATAATAGCGAAAATCAAATATCCGAATATCACAGTAGCTGGCTTTGATAAAATTTTTTTTCATATAGGATAGTTTATATTTAATTAAAATAATGTAACTTGTTATGGTATTTTATATACAAACATAATGAATTTCGTTCTAGTAAAGTTTTGATTGAATTTTACTTAAAACTAATTTTCGAAAGGATCGTATTTTTTACCAAAAAAAGATTAGAAGTGCTCACTTAAGATAGAATCAACTTTATTATACGATAAATGAAAGATTTGAAAATGAATTTTTTGGAAATAAGCGCGAATTACTTGCTTTATAATTTATGATGCATTATTTCCTATTCGACGAAGAGAATAACCATATTACAGGATTAATGAATGGTAAGAATCCGGGCAAGTCCTCAAAGTGAGATTAATGGTAATGGAGTAGAGGCCCACGCCAGTCCAAAAAAAGATGAAAGACCGGTCTTTTTGGAACACTAGTTCCGACCATTACACGTGTTATTCTTATAATTCACCAGATTACTTGTAAGTTCTTCCTCGCCATAGTTATAATGCTGATCCTAAGGACTGGACAACTATGCTTGTGAAAGCGAAAGGAATCTCTGATAAAAGGAGTCTGACACTTGTACTCTCTCTTATAAAGGGATCTGCTCTCACGTGATTTAACAATTCTCCAGCCATAATTATGGTCCAACCAAAACACGTTCTCATGGGAAAAAAGTATTCATAATTAACGCCAAAAAGTTTAATTCTGGTAATGATCATCAAAATAATTACGATATTTTGTAAGAAAATGACATAACTTGTATTAGTAATTAAAACCATATGTCAAGAATTGTACCTTCTACGTGTCTTTTTAAAGCTATATAATACGTGAAATTTTAACCTTTAATTTGAAAGCAAGGGGGTTTACGTACCACAAAATTGAATAAAGCATATAGATCAATTTATATAATATGAGAAAATACAAAAGTACTATTTAATGAAGACTTTGATAATGAAATTCATTTAGCGCGGTAATTTGCGAATGATATCGTCCTCTTCGACGACTTTGCATGAATTAAGAGAAAAATATGTTTCAGGGTTAAGTAATGGACGCATTCGTTTCGGGAAAATTAACGACTGAACTCACCAATTGTTTCCTTTTCCAAAGAAGTGGGAGTATCACCAACGGCGTATGCCCGTTTATTTGAGGGTTTTCTTTTACCTAAATCTCTTATAATGAAGCCCTCTTTCTTAGAACCGTCTTTTTCATATTCAATCTTATCTGAAAGAATAGCGAAAAAAGTGTTTAATTAGTGCATAAAATGAAAAAAAAAACTTGCGGAGTCAAATAGTAAGAATTATACCTTCTTCAACGTATTTATTCATTTTTGATATTTAATTTGTCGTCGTAAAAAAATTTGTTGTAAATCGGACGAAACTAAAAATTTCCCTACTTAAATATTTTAATGATTATGACGCGTTTAAATTAATTTTGGTAATGATCAGCAAATAGTTATTCCTGGAACCGAAACCAAATAAACTTAAATCTGTCTCCTAAGAAAATTAAAATAATTTTATTAGCACGATTTCTGGCGAGTACTTTGGACATGGTCTTTATACTGTTACATTAAATTTAATTTCGCCTGACATTCCATAATTTTGTATGTAAATTGTTTTCGATATTTGCATTTAGTCCTTTGAAGAACATTTTTCCAGGTCAAGTTGTCACGATGCCAGGATTGACAAAATGGAAGGATGCCAGGATGTCCTAATAATTATTTTTTTTTTATAAATACCTACCGGAAATTCCTAAACAACTTAACATTCACGCTCGCTGAATTCACCTAAAAACTTTCCTTTACCCTTCGCGATATTTTCGCTTTCGCCGTTTTAACATTATAATTTTCAAATTTGTAATTTCGTTTATTTTTAATTCCCGATTTTCTTATTATTTTTTTTTTACTAAAGTTTTATTGATTGGCATTTATTTAGATTAATATATTGACATTGCGAGGCAACACTGATTAATTTGGTATTATTAAAGAAATTAAGCGTCAATATTACTTCATCTTTACTCAATATTTACTCAATAAAAACCTTCTGCTTACATTACAAATTGTTTATAAATACATAACGAAAAGAGCTGAATACAACAATACTATTGATCCGCAACGTGGTATTACAAGTGACAATTTTTTTAAACAACAATATAAATAATAAATAAAATAATATACATGTATTACCGCCGAGATGCGCAAGAAAAATCGGTAATTAAATCAATAAGAAAGGTAAGTAATGAAAGGTCTAAATCTAGAATACGTCTCAAAATTAATCAGATTTCTGAAATCGATTTTAATAATTCAACGTTCCCTTATCCGAGAAAAGTCCTCCCGATCCTAAATGAAAGGTATTTAGGCAAGCAGTTTATAAACAAAAATAAAGCTTTCTTAAGCATGACGCGGCAAATAAATAAAAAATCGAAAAATAAAATGTAATGGCTCATATCATAAATGTCGTGCAAATTAATTTTGTGAAACATTTCGTTAAATCGAGTCACGAGACATAGTTAAAACATATGATCCTAAATTATATAGCGCAAAAAAAAGCAAATTATTTAATGCTGTCAATTAACTATTTATGTTCTTAAAAAATCCTGTCCCAACATAAATCATTATATAAGCAATGATTCGAGTATTTACCATCCGGAAGAACCCACCGCAATACTTGCCTTATGACCCTAAGAGAGAAAAAAACGTTCCAAAAAAAAAAGAAACCCACCGGAAGAGCCTTCGCCCGAGGGCTTTAAACTACAAATAGAGATATTTTTAGATTTCTGATTTAAATTAAAAGTTGGTTGTACGAATGGGAGGTTTGCTATTAAAATCTCATATGATTTATTTTAGCAAACCTCACATATGTTTAGATCAAATGACGCTCAATAATTTTTTTAGGAAGTTTTCAATAAAAAAAATATGTTTGTAAACAAACAAGTTAAGTCACACCAATATATTTTGATCCTAATAATGATCATCGTTCACAATTGGTTATTACGTCACCGTTTAAGATTTTTTTTTTTTTTTTTTTTTTTTTTTTTGATTCTTATATCAACAAACACAGAATCTTGGAAAAAAGACTGAACTCTTGTAATCCATAATTAATTTCATTAAGACAAGTATGGCTTAATTAATATTTTTTTATTCGTGAACCTTGAAGAAAGCTGTTTATAACCAGTATGGTTTCGGGTAAGGCCACAAAAAAAGTTAAATTAGTTGTTATATCATGGCGATCGTAGCGCACCTTCCCGCCAAATATTTTCCAGAGAGGAACAAAACAATTTACTAATTTGCACTTTACTTTGACATCGATACGTGAGACAAATTTGCCATGCATCAAAACACGATTCATCATTCCAAAAACTAATTTGTACATAAATCCTCTGTCTTTTCAAGAAAAAATTTTCTTATTTGATATATAGATTTAAAGTTTTTCTACGCAAAAATGTACTTAAATTCACAGAATTTGGAAATTCAGTCGGTCAACTCCTTTACAAGTAAAGGTTCTCGAATCGAAGTTTATGAATGTGATGATGAATTAAAATGTGAGTGTGAAAAAAAAATTTTACTTTTTAATTTAAAGGTTGCTAATCAATTTTCTTTAAATTTATTTCTCAGGTAATTACTGCAGAAGAATAAAAAATTTCTTTTCCAAGCGTATAAATTCGTTTAATAATAATATCAGAAAGTTCAAAATGATTAAACGAGAGCATAAGCGTAAACGTTCATGTTTCTTTGGACCATAACGTCTATTTCATTTAAATTTCACTTGCACTCCTTTATGACGGGCGAAATCGAATTTTTAAAAATATACTTTTGTCGAACGTCCAATCAAGATTTTATTTGTCATTACCGAAAAGGCTAAAAAAAACAAAAAAATCCATGCATCATTTTATATTCTTACATATGTATAAATTTTACTTTTCATTTTATAATATATATAATTAAAATTTTATTAATTTTTTTCTTTTTTTTTTTTAAAAGCTTCCAAACTAAAAGTTTAATTCCAGAAGTTTCTCTAATTGTCTAAATAATTAGAAATCTTTTATTGGACTAATAAACTTGTTTACCTTATCTTTTAAAAGATGCAGATATTGTGACTGTACAATTTGTTTTAGTTAAATTATTCTCCCCTCTCTTTGGCGTAATTATAATTATAATTACCAAAACATTATGATATTACATCGACAACGTTGATAACAGTAATAGGTACGTTTTTCAAGACAATATAAAGTTGTTAGTTGTACATACATTTTATCTTTTAATCATATTTATTTGTACCAAATCCCATTTTGTCAAAAGTCGAAAACTTTCGATTCGACGACGGGTTTTCGACGGGG
The DNA here is from genome assembly GCA_910591825.1 of Funneliformis caledonium. Taxonomy (NCBI): domain Eukaryota; kingdom Fungi; phylum Glomeromycota; class Glomeromycetes; order Glomerales; family Glomeraceae; genus Funneliformis; species Funneliformis caledonium. The sequence goes on from CAJVPQ010001269.1 coordinate 16,499, forward strand.
TTTCGACCGGTTTCGATTTCGATGCCGGTCGAACCCTTGTCTAACTGTCCTTACTAATTTTTCGAGTCTCCTCGAACATTCATATTTTTTTCAATGGTTTGGATAAAAGTTAAATCTTTAAGATATAAATCTGATGAAAAAATATTTTTATTCTGAATCACAAAACAAACACATTTCAAATATTTTTGCATCTTCAAGAAATGTTAATCGAGGAAATAGAATTGTCAGAAGACGTTTAAACACTTCTGCAAGATCTCCGATCTCCAATTCTCATTGAAAGAAAAAGGAACAAACGAAGCAGAGATTAGATTTATAAAAGAGATCAACAAATCAATAATGGACGCATAGAATAGAATCGCAAATCTACCTACACAAATGACAAATAATCTAATAATTTAATAAAGTTTGTGGAAGAATTCTTCAATGACGTTTCATTCGTTTATCCCTTCTTTTGAAAATATTTTTTTTATTTTGACGGCTAATCTATATTCTTTTAAAATTACGCTTATTCTTAGTAATTCTTAATATGGGTGAAAAGTTTATGTAAAGTTTATTAAAATATAATTTTTAAAGGCAATAGAATTTGAATATAAACCTTAACGGTATTACCAAAATTTTAAAAAATTTATATTTCTAAATTGAGTAATTTTTTGATTCAGCGTTATGTTTATCAAAATAAACTAGCCAGTACATTTGATTCCCAATACCCACGCCACGCGATCATCGATTTCGTTTTATGTAACGTCGTAATAACTCGTAACGACGCAGCGGGGGTAACGTTAACGGTTTAACGGGTTGCCGAAAAAAAAGGATCGGAGGTGACGTGTAGACGCAGCGTTACACGTCATCGGTACGCAACCACGCACAAAGCGAGAAAAAAAAGCTACCGATAAGTTCTTCCGCTAATTACCCTTTTAACAGGAATGCGTTTTGTCACTAACAGCCAATCGTGATACAAAATATCAAATAATGATTAAAATCATAAAATAATGTTGAGGTAAACATAAGCAAGAAACCCGATAAAGGGTTACCTCTCGATAGTCTCTCAATACGGACTCGTCAACGCCACGTCGTTCAGCCTTTGGTAATCCACAACCATATACTGGTTGACCATAAACGCTGAAGGGTCAAGGTGGGATACCTTAACGTTGTCCCAAGTAGGACACCTGCTAAGAGCGACGTAGGCTTGGCCAGGAGAAAAAATGTTTCTGTCCAAGGCAAGTGATGCCCTCGGTAACGTCAATCCCTGTGTCTTATGGGCTGAGGGCGAAACAGTTTTGTAACGGAAATTGGGTACTGCAGCAATTATTTCCATACACCTCGAAGTAATGAGTCTGCTAACTAACATCCACATCAATCAGCGACCCTCTGATAGAAAACGCGACCCGGACGGATTGCTCCACAGGGTTCACATCCATGATGACACCCTTCGTGTCATTGCACATTCTTTCATTTATGAGGGAATTGTTAAGGAACGTGTAAAAGCTTTTTATAGACGAGTTCTTTAATCAATGGAAAAAAAAGAAAATAAAAATGTCCTGTTAGAAGATATTTTTTTCATCATTTATTTTACACGAGTACCATATGGTAGATTTCTATCTATCGTCCTTTGTTTACGCCTTCGTTTGTTCTTTTTTTTCATCGAAAAAAATATAGAAAAAAAAAAGATATACGTATTTGTTAGTCTGGATCTTTTTTTAAAATCGGTATCTTGTTTAATTAACCTAATATGCATATCGATTTCTGAAAATGTATAAATAAGGCGATCAGGAGGTTCGTACATCGGGATAGTAGACGTAAACTATACTAAAACGACATGGCCATTTTGCTCAGACGATTCAATACGCGGGGTGGTGGGTGGCGGAAAAGCTTACGGGTACAGCTAATCTACCACCCGTAGGTATACGGTGTACCGCGCAGTAAATTCAGAAAGATCATTCCATGAAACTTACGGGTTTTTATAGTAAAGGAATGTATAAAAAAAAGGCTTCGAATCCGTTATAGGTTAAGCACAAAAGAAAATTTTATTTCTGAAATAGGAAAAAAAAAAAAAAAAAAAAAAATACAAAATCAATTATTTATTTAGTATGTGCATTTTTTATTGAAATAAAAATTTTTAATTTAAAATATTAATAATTTACTGCGATGTAACGTCGAGTCATGTAACTAGTACGAACACACGATTTTTTTTCATATATGTATAGTATTAGAAACCATACAAGTATGGACTATTTATTATGTGTAGTTTTTGACGGTTTCAAATGATCAGTATTTTTCGTCAAATCACTTGATTCTACTCATCCCCTAAAAAGGTATTTTATAAAAAAAAAAACAATTATTACGAGTTTTCACATCATAAACAAATATATATGAGTGTAGAATAATATTTTATTAATTTATTATCACAGAAACTGTCATCATGCTGAAAGAGGAAGTAGTTCTGCGGCTTTAGGATGTGCGGCTAACAACGGCTCATTGTAATAATCTGAATATGTTTCGTACGTTTTAAATATTTTAAGAAAGGATTTTATAAAATGAAGTGTTTGTATTCACACATTTAATTTTATTATAAAGATGTTGAAAAAAAAAAAATGAATGACGGTTAATTAATTCTAAATAAAAAAAAATGTGCATACAGTTAAAGAAATGGGAGTGTTTCTAGGAAAATCAGGTTCCGAGAAATTTTTGACTAAAATTAAGAGCTTAATACATTTTAATCT